>JAIPRM010005844.1:9402-19747 GCA_025469315.1 Stegophylla sp. TES_Ste_2020 | reverse complement strand
ATATTGATCGAAACTTTTGGTCCAGTATTTCTATACGAAAAAGTGTTTCCAGAAAGAGAAAAAAAAAGAAAAAATAAACATCATTGTAAAATCATAAGCTTCTTCACTTCGTTCAGAATCTAAAATTCTAATGTACCAAAATAATATGAAAAAAATAAAATTGCAAATATAACCCTATGCTATGAAACGTATTTATCCATCACTCACGTGCCTTACTAAACATTATAATATTATTATGTTTTGTACTATCAAAAAACTGCGTTTATTTTTACAATATAAACAGGTTTGAAGTGGGGACGTGTTCCGGCGGCCATCCGCAAAAAACATGGTCATGGATTACTGCATGGGTCTAGGACATCTCGTCGCGGAACAACTCACCGCCACAATCACGAAATAATTGTAATACTTTAACAGTTATGTTTTAACACACATTATGTTATACATAATAAAAAAATACATAATAAGCACCTATTTTAGATTCTGAACGAAGTGAAGAAGCTTATGATTTTAAAATGATGTTTATTTTTTTTTTTCTCTCTTTCTGGAAACACTTTTTCGTATACGCCCGTCAAGAGAATACCACTCGTCGTGCGAAGTACACCCATCGTGCGAAGTATGTCCGGCTTATTTTTTATTAATTGTAATTCTTATTATTATGAGTTAGGTACTCAATTATAGATCTTAATCGGTTTGAATTCGGTACATATTTTTCAGAATTTGTTTGACACTCTACCCCCTTATATTGGAAATACAATGGGTAATCGTAGTTGAGTATATAAAGTGTTGTAAAGACCAAGTCCTACAACCCTAACCTAAATGTAACATAAAAGTATCACATTTTGTAGATATTTTATTAAATAATATTATAGACGTAGGTATTGGGGCGGCATAGGGTATATATTTTATACTTATTCGTATATTAAAAGCATGAGCTTAAGATATTATGTACTGAGTTGTGTTTCGGTATGAACCGGTAATTATTTGATCTTACCTTAATTTCAATAAATTGAAATAAAAAATTTTTTAGGTTAATCATTCGCACATTTCATTAATTTCCTATCTTTTTGTCTTATTATTTTTTTCTAAATTGCTGTTATATTTTCGTTTATACTAATTTTAATATGTATTCAAGATACTTAACTAACAAAAAACGACAAATTTCCGAAATTTTCAAAATGCTATACTTACATCAAAATTGTATGTACCGAATTCAAACCGATTATAATCTATAATTGAGTACCTAACTCATAATAATAAGAATTACAATTAAAAAAAAAAAGGTGTTTATTATGTATAACATAATGTATAACATGCTGTTAAAGTATTAAAATTTTAAGATTGTGGCGGCGAAGTGTCCGGCGGCGAGTCGGTGGTGGCGAGATGGTCGACGACGAGTCGGTGGTGGCGGTGAAACGGTGGTGGGTGGTGAGTTGTCGCGCAGCGAGTCGGTGGTGGCGAGTCGGTGGTGGTGAGTCGGTGGTGGTGAATCGGTGGTGGCGAGTCGGTGGCAGCGAGGTGGTGGCAGCGAGATGTCCGGGTGCATGATCAGTGTCAATGGAAGTGCTGAGGTAAATGTACGTTTTGGTTTCTGCTGCGTTCATTGTATTCAACGCTCAATACCGTCTGCTGTACAACAATGGATGAATCTGATATCTTAGTAAGTTTTCATTCTATTCTGTGATGCCATTTTTAATGGCTGTTTAAAAGGGGCATTACAATACTCTATAATATTATGTTAAACCGTAGACCAAAGAAATAGGTATTTTTTTTATCATCAGTTTATTTAGTAGGTTTTTTATATAACTTGTATAAAAATTCGTAATATGTAGGTGTTGGAAACAATATTTGACTAATCGTTAAATGCCACGTTCATAAGTACCTTTTGGGAGTAGAAATACTGAATGGAAAAGTAGTTTTGGGTTAGATTAATAAATAACACGATTATCATTTACCATAGTTGGTGTATCATAATATGTATAGAGTTGTAGGATATTATGTACACTTATTTTAATCATTACTATCGAATTAAAAAACAGTTTACATGTAAAACATGTTCATTCACGTTAAGACGGCATTAAACGGAATTTTTTATGGGGAAATGTTTAGACAATTTAAATTCGATTTAGATACCTATGTTAGTGTGTGTGTAGTTAAGAAAAATTTTGTGGGAGTGTACAACGCGACCATGATTTCATCTATATTTTTTTCGAATCGGCTACGACTGTTTTCGTGTTTGATACAATTCCTTATCGTATATTTGTACGATTGCGGGCGCGCGTTGTTCCTCTCGGTGTATACGATTACGATCGATGCCGGCGGAATAACGAAAAAAACGGTTTGACGACTGCGCGTGAAATTGGATGCGAAGTTGCCGCTACTGGCAACGTCGCCGTTAGCGTACATATAACTAAAAAAATATCGTTAAAAAAGTTAAGTTTATTAGATAATATATTAAATTAATTTACATTATATAATATCCATATAACTCCAATACCCATTATTTATTTTAAATTTTAAAGTCCCAATACTTTTTTCTGCATTTTTGCAACAATCCGCGGTTTTTTTTTTGCCTATTATCAAGCCGAAATGTTCCCACGTTATACAGCAGCCGAGGGATATTTTTGTTTTGCGAGTCGAAACAAAGTGCACAATCAATACGCCTAAAATGGTATTGCCTATAAAGACTGCGCGCGCATCGTATCGTACCAGTGTGCCACAAGTCGCGCTAACAAAAAATATTTCCTTTCTTAGACCAGTGGTTCCCAATTGGTGGTCCGTAGGTCGATGTTACGGCGTCCGCGGTTGTGTTTGCCGGATGAAACTTGTTATTTTTATAGTTTTTTGTTTTTTAAGATAATGTGTATTCATAATAGTATTACAAAAAGGTGTGTTTATTAAAATAAATCATAAAAAGAAGGTATTTCTTGGTTTTTATGTGTTAAATTGTTAAATAAATTAAATAAGTGGAAACAATACGTGTATAGGTAGAAAGAAGGGAACTTCTACAAGCACATTCGTGATAAAGGGGTCGCCGGTTCAATTTAAGTTTTTCCTTAGGGTCCTCGGCATAATGCTAATTGGGAACCACTGTTTTAGACAACGAATAGCTGGCAAAATATGTGACCGGATTTTAATCGTTTTTATTCCCCGGACCGTTCTTAACGCCATTTGTCGCACGCCGGAGTAGTTTGTCACCCCCCGGAACGAATTTTTCGCCACCCGTTTTCCCGATTCGAGCGGATAAAAACCGAAATTCCAAAGATGCAATTAGTAACCGACGTGATACGCGTGCATGTGAGCTCGATATCACACTTTTTATCGTCTCGACGCCATCCGCCGCACCGGTGTTACACCGACACTGCGGAGGATTGCCTAAACACAGAAATGCACCTTGTCCATACTGCGCATGCGCGTAATTTTTATTCCACCATCATCATTTTATGCCGTTATCAACACAGAATATTCTGTGTTATCAATAAATCATAATATCAAATCAATAATCAGTATAATTCTTTTTCTAATAATTTACAAATCGTCATTTAATTAATGTTAATAATAATAATATGTACAATAATAATTCATAATTTGTGATGTCAAAAAGCAGCTTAAATAATTATAATATTTAAAATACGAATGTTCAGTTTCGTCATTGTGTAAAATGGTAATTTTTTTTTTTTTTTAGTAATATATTATTGAGATGTTCAGTTTCAACTCTAGATGGTTTTAATAATTCATTGTGTGTTTCCCGTTTTATTTTTATATTTTTTTTTGTAGAGAAGAATGTGTCTTGTACTTAAAAATTTTTATTTGGTGGTTCATTTATTGTCTTATTAAAATCAGTAAATGTCTCGTCTTTATTTGATGTTGTATCAATGAATGCCTCAAGAGAATTTAATCGCTTCAATGCTTCTTTAAGATGTTCATTATTTTTTAAATTGGATATTTTATTGGCTAGACTAATGGCTTTTTCTTTAAATTCTTCTTGAATAGGTATTATTTGTCTTATTATTTTCTAGTGTCTTAATATGGACTTGTATTTCATTTTCTTTGTACACAGTTTTGTCTGACAAAATAGTAATATCTTCAGAATTTTCTGTTGATATTGTCTTCAGAGCAATAAAATGTATGTGCTTACATATTGTAGATTTTATTTGGTAATCAGGACAAAAGCATTGAAATGTGTGAATACACAACTTAGAAATAGAACATATCATTGGACAACATACATTATCATTATTAGTTTTTATTTTATGAAACTGGCTTGGTATATGTTCACTTTTAACACTCCAGTTGTTAATACTATCATGATCAATTGTAAGGTCAAGTAATGTACTTTTATTGTGTTTTTTTTTTATTTTTTGTATCCTTGTAGTTGTTTTTCCTTTAGTTAATTTAATTATTCTTTTAACTTTTTTATCGCGGGTATATCTTCTAATAGTTGCTATATTTTTATCTAACTGTCCAACTTTGCAACCATTTTAAATAGTGATATTTTATTGTTTTGTGCATAGATTCTAGATGCATATTACAATTTACACCTAGACCATTTCGATGACAATACGCCCACAAACTAACTCTATTTCTATACATGCGATCAAAATACATACCAAAGTCTTTAGTGTCTGGGTCATTTAGTAGCTCATGGATAAACTCTTTTAAAGCATTATTAAATTTATTTTCATCACATATTGACTAAAGAACTTTTAGAGATATAAATCTCTAAAAACAGTTCCTTGTTTTAATAATCTTTAAACATATCAATTTTATTTGTATTATTTGATACCTTGTGCTTATCTGAATTGTGGTCAATTAAGATAAGATCTGTTAACTAGCTGTCTTCATTTGAACTAGTAGTCAGTATAACTATCTGTATCATATTTGGTGTACAGTGATATTTTATTTGTAAATGGGTAATACAGTGATGTCCAAAAAATACTAATACCAAACATTTAAATATCCATAGGTAAATCTGCAAATTTTTAACATCATAATAGAGAACAACTTTCAAATTATGTTTGAACAATTTGTTTGGTGAATGAATGTAATTTTGAACTAACTATAAAAATTAAAATTAAAATAAATATTATTTTTTTTTACTCATTTGGGAGACAAATTATGAAGAAAAAAAGTAAGTTTGACTAGGGGGAGGTACTTATTCCAAAATAAGGTACTAAAAATAGTAAAAATAGTATTAAAAAATACCACAAGGTGTAAAAAGGAATAATTAAGTCATGAAATTGATGAATAATTTAAAAATGTCAAAAAATAATATTAAACATTTAAAAATCCATAACTTAGCCTTATTTTAAGATAGAAAGTTGGTTGGACCATTAAAATTCATGAAAAAATAAGAGTAAAAATAATTACTGAAAAAAGTGGGGTTTACCATTTAAAAAAAAAAAGTTTTGTGCGCACATACAAAATTAAACAGCATAAAACTAGTTTAATAGGTTAAATAAGTGTATAACAAAGTTTGTTAATTACCCAAAAAAGCAAAATTCAAATACATTTAATTCTTGCAGAGTTATAGAGTGTTTCCAACTAACGAAACTAATGATTACATGTATATATGAATTAAAATATTTAGATTAATTATTGTTATATTATTAACCTTGTTTTTTATAATATATAACTGGATTGTTTTCTCCTTCTTGTTTCATTTGTTCTATCCAAATATCAACACTTGTGGAATCATTTTTTTGTGATTGACCATCCTGCATGGTGATATTGTGTTTTTTTTTAATATTATACAAATCGGTTCATATAATAAGGTCTTCTCTTTTTAAGTTGCTCTCTATATTGCCTCTGAAATCATCTAATATTCTTCCCATCGTCACTCCTTGTGATAATTTAGTTGATATTTCATGTTTTTTTATAATTAGTAGGTTAATATATTGGAGTTCACTTTCTTGGTGGCCATAATGATATTTATAAAAGATTACATCACAACTACTTTTATTCAAATGTTCAAATAATTTAATGTGACTAGTACTATCAGTATTCATTTTTTACTCCCTTGAGATTTTATTGATCTTTTAGAACTATTAATTTCTTTATAAATACCTGTTCGACCACACTCATAATAACTTCTATAGCCATCTTTTGAACTCTAGATTTTAATAAATTGTATGTTATTAAAAATTATTAAAAGCATATTTTTACTAAATAAATCATTATACATACCAGATACATTTGAAAAATTAATAATTTCTTTTTCTATACATGTTCCGTGATATTCATATAAATGATTAATTAATAATTATTTTTTAGAAAATGTTAGAATCAGGAAAAGAAATACATGTAGACAATTTTTTTTTTTACTTAATTTGTTATATTATGTTTATTTTTTAAATGCCTTGTAAGAGTAAAATTGAACTACAAATATCACAAATGAATTTCATTTTTATTTGAGTTTAAATAAATTAAATGCAAATATTATGTGTGAAAAATTTAAACTACAAAAATCATACTATAAAACAGTTTAAGTACATCACACTTTACATCTGTCTTTAGCATTAATAGCTATACATATTGAGATGGCTTTTAATGTTTATTTATATCTACATTTTATCCAATGACCTATTTAAACAAGTCATAAACCAGATTTTATCAAAATTTATTACCAAAAGACTATTTTTTAGATTCTGAATGAAGTGAAGAAGCTAGTGTTTTTACAATGATGTTTATTTATTTATTTTTTTTCTGTGTACAACTTTTCGTATAGAAATACTTGTCCAAAAGTTTCGATCAATAACTTTTTTAAACCCGATTCGCCTATAGATTGTACTTTAGAGAGGTCATTTTGTGAATTTCTCAATTCTTCAATGTTTTTTTTTTTTTTTTTATTTATATAACAATACAACCTGGCATCTATGGCCATTGGTTATGACAATTAAAATTATTAGAGGTGTATTGATATGGTTGATATATTAGACTTAGAACTGTAAGGTAACAAAAGGTTATTTATTAAGTAACAACAACAAAATTCACAAATATGTTAAATACAAAACTTCTGTATTATCTATGTAAATAACATTCTTAATAGTTAATACTTAAACTACATAAAGTACAACCATAAATCAAATTTTTGAGCTGTTGGGTATCATATTAAGATGACATTTATCCACTCTATCTAACAAACGTACAACATGGTAAATTGTATGTGCACAATAATATATTTCACTCTGTAATTAATTATCTAGGGTATATCTGAGGCTTTTATTGATATTTTTATTAAAAAACAAGTTGTGAACATTTTTGAACTGTAAATTTTAAAATGACCATAACTTATTTAAAAGTAATAAATACATTTTACAGGAGTTAAATTCACTTTTAATTTTTTTTTTTTGTAAAAAGTTTTCCGTATAACCAGATTTACCTTGAAAATTATTATAACTCATTGATTATTATGATTTATATTATGAAATTTAATTTGACATGTAATACTTACAATAATATTTTTACAATAAAATATGTCTGTAAGACGTAGACATCAAATGCTTGATTGCTCTAATGATTACTACTCAGATCCATTCTGTTTCCATCTTCTTACAAACTGTAAATTATTATAACACTTTATTAATTATTTATATTATGTTATTTAATTTAACACGTAATACTTACAATAATATCCTAAAATAAAATATTAAATATTTGTAGTTCATACATAATATTTGCATTTAATTGTAAAAGTCGATTATAAAAATGTATATAACAAGAATCGCAATTTTCGAATTTTATTGATTAGTGATTTGGTATGATGTACTGAATAGTAGAATAAAAATTATGCGCATGCGCAATAGGGACAAGATTCATTCCTGTGCTTAGACGCTCCTCTCACTTTCTGCTTTCTGATTCGCGTGGTCGATAGTAGATCAATACCTTTCTTCCAGTCCGGGACGTAATCTCACTGCTTAAATGCTCAAATTTTCGCGTTTATTCTCAACGGGATAGGACGTAGGAAGGTAGGTTAATGCGTAGGATTGAATAGGACGATTAGATAGTAGGTTCTGGTGCGAGCGAGTTCGGACTGTTCACCAGCGTTCCTTTCGCCTTGATTCTTTTTTGGGTTTTTTCTCGATTTGTTTACCCATTCTTCTTCTTTTTTCTTGTTAATTCGTTTACTTTACCTTTTTCTATTTCCTATACCTATGCCTTTTTTACAGACGTTGTATATAATACGTATGCGATATATATTTTTTTGTTAGGAATAACCTGTGTATAAAACCGACGTTATAAACGTTTTTGTATACAAATTTTGATGACGAATCTTACCGAAAATTTCCTTTGGTGTATCTTTATACCTATATTTATTACGCTTTTAAATAAACATATTGTATTAAGTTATTACTATTACACATATTGAACACTCAGATATTTAAATACATTTTCGGACAGTTACATTTATAGAGCATATTCACGAAATTGAATAATAGATAGGTAGTATGAATTCGTATTGATTTATCATTATTTTTAAAACTCCCATTAAGTGATTATAGTTTGGGTTGTTAGGAAATTCATTTAATTATCCTACATTTTATCAGATACAGATTTCCACAATTTTTTTCCTTTCATATTTTATACAAGACTGAAGTAAATTGTATGTGGGTCGGGAATATAATGTCATACCTATTTTACATTTTTCATTGATACATAAATTATTAAAATCCTTAAGTACCAATGTTGTATCTGATATTACTGAAATTACCAATAATTTTTTTCTGTTTAATACACTTATACAATAATATTTTCAATCTTCAGCTACACACAAATATCTACCTATATGACTTAACAAAAATTATTAACATTATTGACAATTAAATGTGAGCATCGGGTAGCTAATTTAAAAATTTCAAAAACATTCATCGATTGTCTTTTATTTTAATTTCTTTATTTGAATTTCACTTATAATTATGTTGGTACACCATAATAATACATCACAGTTCTATGTATTTTAAAAGTATTTTGGTACATTGGGTGGGTATACAAAATTTATGTTGTATTCAATAAATTATTTTAATTTATATAAGTAATATAGCTATTATGTTGATGAGCCAAATTTCGTAAGCTTATCTCTGTAGTATAAATTGAAATGTAATTTGTAAGTACAGTGTTTAGAACTCATTACAAAAGAATTTTAAAATGACACATATCACTCTTATAGCACTGATATTACTTACATTACAATATTTTGTCACAACACCCTTCATGAGAGGATAATTTGATAATTTTTGACAAACAATCGCCTTAGATTTCTATAATATCCAAGATATGAATTTTAAAGTATCATTTTAGACCTTGGCATACGAATATATTACAATAGACTACTCTCATATAGTCAGTCCCTGTAACCGAGGACGATGCCAATTAAAAACTTCATTATTTATAGTACATTAATTTAAATACTAAAGAGTAATAATGTCTTTATAGCATGATGTATATTTTGTATAAAACTTTTAACCTTTAGGTAAATCGTAGATATGTGTGTTGGAAATATACCTAATATATTGTTATGCCATATTCATATTTAAAAAATTTTTTGAATTGACAAATTGAACAGTTTAATATATTTCAGACAATGACGAATTTTGCGTTAGGTTAAATAAACTTTGCACCACGAATATTCTTTGGGTCATATATCCTTGGTTCCTTTGTTCAGAAACGTTTTATTTAAGAAATGATTTATTGTTTCTTTAACCCTTAACTGGTCACATGGGGTCATATAGACCCGACGTCTTTTATCAAATGTGCTATTTTTAGATTCAGTTAATTGGGATTGAATCGAGAATGCACAGCGGAAATAGACACGAGAATGCACCGTGGAAATAGACACGTGACCCGACACAATTGTTTTCGTCAATAAAATAAATATATATTCATTTGTAAGTTCACTTATTATTATTTCATTCATTACTTTCTAATAATATAAAATATATTATTATTAACTTTATTGCATAGGTTTATTATTATTATTATATTATATTATATTCGTTTAGATTATGTCTGGATTTTTTTTCATGGATGAGTTAGAAGCAGAAATGTTGAATCAAGAATTAGAAGAGTCATTATCTGAAAATGATTCTGAAGACTACGGAGATTATGCTGAATCAAATTCAGATACATCTTCAAGTACGTCTTCAGGTACATCTTCAGATACACCTTCAGATGATGACACAGTGAACAATGTAAGTGAATCATATAGTTTTTATATTAGTAAGGATAAAAAGCCGGACATACTTCGCACGATGGGTGTACTTCGCACGATGGGTGGTATTCTCTTGACGGGCGTATTAAATTTTAAAGAAACGATAAATCATTTCTTCAGTAAAACGATTCTGAACAAAGG
>JAIPRM010005843.1:0-19750 GCA_025469315.1 Stegophylla sp. TES_Ste_2020 | reverse complement strand
AGAATAATAATAGTCGTTATTTTGAACACACCTACCAAGAGTATCTGACCCGAAGTGCGAAGATTATCCGTGGTGTGAATTATGTCCGACTTTTTTTCCTATACTTTACTTTATTTTACTTTACTCAACTTAACTTTACTTTTTGTTTGGCTAAGTAATAAAGGAAGAGGAAAAAATAATTAATAAGAAAAAAAGCCGGACATACTTCGCACAATGGGTGTTCTTCGCACGATGGGTGGGATTCTCTTGACGGGTGTATTTAATTTTAAAGAAACGATAAATCATTTCTTCAATAAAACGCTTCTGAACGAGGGAAGTTAATAATAAAAAAAAAGTTAGAAAAATGTCCAACATTTTTTTCCGCCAAAATCTTTTTTATTGGATTTTCTATCTATATTTAAATTTTCATAAAATTCTGATCAAATAATGATGGTTTTCAAGTCGTTTTTGTCAAATTTTGGGTAGTTTTTTCCAAAAAAAACATTGAAGAATTTAGAAATTCAAAAAATGACCTCTTTAAAGTACAATCTAGAGGTGAATCGGATTTCAAAAAGTTATTGATTGAAACTTTTGGACAAGTATTTCTATACGAAAATTTGTACACAGAAAAAAAAAAAAATAAATAAACATCATTGTAAAAACACTAGCTTCTTCACTTCGTTCAGAATCTAAAAAAGTGTTACAAAAATGTCCAAAATTTTTTTTCACTTTTTCAAAATTTGTTTGCGTCAAAACATTTCTCATATTATTTATTGTCTAACTATGTTTAAATTTTCATGAAGTTTGGATAAGAAAATTATGGTTTCCGAGTCTTTTTGCCAAATTTTGGGTAGTTCTCCCCCAGAAAAAAAAATTTAACTATTGATAATTTCAAAAAATAATCATTCTAAAATATCTACCAACTAGAGACAAATCCGGTTTCAAAAAGTTGCTAATCGAGACTTTTGGACAAGTATTTCTATAAAATAAATTGTATACAGAAAAAAAATTAAAATACTTTTCTGGCCCGTTTAAATCCCATAAAATTTGGTCTACCTGTTTCGAAGATTACACCGTTCACACAAAATAAACTTTTTAATTTTATTTATTTAGATCATCATGTTGTCATTGTTATCAAATTACTTTTGTGGACTGCCTAAATCTCATCAAAGTCAGTCTAGGCGTTTCGATGATTAAACTCATAAAAACAAATAAACTTTTTAATTTTATTTATATAGAGGTTATCTGTAGATTATAATGTTACCACATAGTTACCACATTCAACAAAAGATTTAAACACGAGAACACAATTTGTGTTGTTTCATTCCTTTGAAATAATGCAAATTTTGGAAAATGAGATAATCTATAATACTCCATTAGATATAAAAAAAATTTTTAGAATCGGTTTAGTAGTTTCAAAAACTATCCCCTACAGACAAATAAACAATTTTTGATTCTTACCATATTAGTATAGTTCCATATGTTAAGCTTTGAACCCCCTTTTCAACTATTTAGAAGTTGAAGTTTTGAAAAAGCCTTACTTAATACGTTTTATTACATAGTAATGACTAATAACTAATAAGTATATTCTTGAAAATTTCAAATGAATCGGTATGTACTATAGTCTTGGCTATTTATGATGATTCCAGAGTTCGATTATATTATGTGAATAGATAGATCTTTATAATATATTTTAAACGTTTAATATCCATTGGTTTAATGAAATTTATCGACCGTCCTGAATGGACAGCTGTAGAGCGATATTGTTACAGCCGTTAGTGTGTCGGTTTTAAAAACGAGATTATAAAAAATCGGACGTACTCCGCACCATGGGTATTCTTTGCTCCAGAGGTGGGATACTTTTGGCGGGTGTATTTAATTTTAAAGAAACGATAAATTATTTCTTCAATAAAACGTTTTTGAGTTGAACTTCAGTAAATATACAATAATAATTTTAGTTAGGAATTTAAGTTTTGTTTAACAACTGTTATTTAATAGTGAAAGACGAGAATTGTTTTTCTTATGTAATTTTTTTTCGAGTTAGTCTAGTTGTAAAATCAAGAACTCGATAATTGTGTGTCAAAAACTAAAAATAATAATAACTTATTTTTTATAAATTCATAAATCATTGATGCTCCTTTAAATGGTGTTCTTAGAGAGAATATCTGGGATTTGAGCTATTTATAGCTTTCACATTTATTTTTTAATAATAGGTTACTGTCGAATAAAATCAATAATTTTTTTCAAACGTCGAATAAGCACCCAATATTATTATTGAAGTATTATATAATATAATTGGTAATTAGGTTTAATTGGATTAATGACTAAATATAAAACTGATTTCATAATATTTATTTCGGTAGTTTTAGAAAATTTGTTTATACTTTTTCCGATTTATTTTCAATGAAAACCTTGTAAAATTTTTAATTATTTGTCCGTAAATAATTTTCGTCCCCCTAAATATTCGCAATGTAATTCTCTATCTATATAGTACGTAAATATTTTCAGAAAGATTGGCCGAACCAATTATTTTTATATGCATTTAAGGGTGTAATTTTATGTAAAACTTAACAAATTCCGTCAAATTGCTAACTTTATACAAAAACTGATATATAATTTTCACGATTTTTACAGTACCGTCGAAAAACATATCAGCAGTAAGTTTGTATTTTTCAGGCATTAAAATTTTATGAAATACAAGCTTACGAAAGATGATAAATTTCCAATATTTTCAAAGTTCTGTATATACCTTAAAATGGGTCAAATGTTTTTGATAACCGTTAGAAGTATGTGCGAGACTATTTTCTGTTATTGGCGTAAGTTTCCAGTATTGTCTTATAATTTTTTATTTTCAATGTACGTTGAAAAATTAAAATCAAATTTATAAAAATTCAAGTTGTGGCATATTTTATCTGTTTTATCAAATTTCCGATAATTTTTCCATGCGCTTTGAAAAATTATTGAACATGTTGGAAAGGAGTGCCCAAAAATACCAACAAGATGACATTTCCGATTTATAAAGTCAATGGACGAAATTTTTGAACCAATATTTCTACCCAAAATTATGCTTACAAATATACGGGAGAAAAAACACACACACAGACTTTTAAAACCAACACTCTTCGCTCCACTCGGAATTTAAAAATACATTGTACGTATATATATAAATAAATATTATAATCTCAAATTTATATACTGTTATAGCCATTATAATAGGTATAGACGATTTACGTACATTGTGAACAGGTGGTATGGAGGAGTAGTGATAAACATTGTCACCGTCACGTTTCGCGAGAACTGATGCAGCCGGATTCGCTCGAATCATAATATTATTATTATTATTATTATTATTATTATTGTACACTTCCGACTGTGCTGCACATTCGTGAAATGTTATTGTTAATGCCCACGTATGCGCGCCAAATATTTTGTGGAAGTGATTAAAATAACAATTATTGTAGTGGACATACATTTTTTCGTTTTCGTTTTCATTTTGGAAATACAATACCCGATGGGTATTACGGTGAGTATGTGTCACAGAATATTGTGATGTGACAGCGATTGGTGGTTTTAACACTTTTTACCGTAGTTTTAAATTCACAAATTACAAATTGGTATTCTTGCTGCAGCAGTTAGTTTTATTATGGCATTGTAGTATTCGGTAATAGGTCAACAAATCCACGGGTAATAATAAAAAAAAAAAAAAAAGGACGTACTTCGCACTTTGGGTATTCTTCGCTCTTCGAGCGAATACTCATGTGGGTATATTGAATCTAAAAAAAAAAAAAAAAAAAAAAAAAAACGATAAACCACATTTTAAATAAGACGATTCTGAGCGGAGTTTCAGTTTATTCAAGACAATTTTAATTAAAAATTATTAAGTTTTTAATTATAACTAAAGAAATTAATTTTTACTCGACCAGTTTTATATTTCACTAATAACTCCCCTTGGATCCACGCTTGTCGTTAACCACGAATATTTTTAGTATTGTGTGATGTGGGAACTTACTCGTCTCATTTTCTTCTTTCGTAGAGGAGCTTACATATCGCATTTTTTAATGTATTATGAGTACATTAATAATCGGATATTTTTACGCGAATATTTTTAACGTTTACCTGTGTGTATATACATGTATCTGTGTATCTATGCCTGTGATCTGTGTTATTATGACGTGATATTATCAGAAATATGCAAGTCTATTATACGATTCTGATTCAAATATAGGTTTTGAAAAAAAAGACTTATACCGATAAAACTTATACCATTGTATGATATTATATGATACCGATATCGAATATCGTTTTATATATCGGCTTGTTCCTATTTATTAGATAAATTTAATGTCATTTATTGCTTAAAGACTAAAGTTTAAAATAAAGTTATATATTATATTATAAATGCCATATAATAATACCATTTTGGAATACTTGACTCGTATTTTTTATTCGTGGATTTATTGTTATTGCATTTTTTGACCTAGAATTCTCGTATTCGGATCAACTTAGTGTCCAATTGACTTAATCTATTTTTTTGGGCAAATCGTCATCAGGCTTCCAAAAATAAATTTCACATCTTTTTTTGTATTTACAGAATTTTTCTACTGCATGAATGATACTACAGTCAAGTGCATAACTACTATAGCAGTGAGTCCGTTTAAAATACTTATCACAGTACTTTTTCTTTTTTTTTTTTTTCAATTCTAATAACACTACGGCAAGAGGTATTTTTAAAAATGTTTGTTTTTTTTACGTGCTCATGATAAAGTGGTTACTCGTGCTCTCGAAAAGTTTAATGTTTAATCGAGTGATTCAATGGAATGTTTTGACCGTCCTTTAGACTTATGACTTCTGCTGGCGTGTCGGTTAAATGCGAAATTATAGTATTATATTATGATAGTACTATATTATGACTGTATACCTCCGGACGCATACTTTAGTCAGAATTTACTAATTATTGTGTATATTGCATATTATATGTAATATGTGCAACCCGTCATTTGTAATCTGACACGTGAAGTGTCAAATTAATGAAAAATTTGGACTACTGGAAATACTGTTTATTATAATTGATATTTATTATTATGCTAAATTTAATATTTCAAATTACCGTTTAAAACGTGTAATAAGATATTACGAATTTATTTGTAAGCCATAATGTCATATTTATATGAATAGGATTTTTAACATTATTTCACCAGAAGTTTTGTGACCCTGTCGAACACAAAACGGCTCTGGAATCATCTAACATCATCACGCACACGCAAAAATTCAGTTTCATGTACATTCAATTAAACATTGTGTCCGTACAAACACTTAATCCGGATATTGGCGGTCGGGTCACTGTTGTACAATATTATTCATTGTCATTTATATGCACGCACGCTCGCAAGCACATCCGACCGATAAAACGGAGCATCATTATTACTACGTACATTATGTAATATTGCCATGTTCTTATGGCGGATTAATATATTCACTTGTTGAATTTTCGAGCTTATCGCCATTAATGAGGAGTGAATATTGAAAAAAATAAAAATTATCAATGACCTTATGCTAATATTACGACTGATAAAAAGGTTAATACCGAATTAATGTATTTCAACGGCTTTCGCTTCCTGCACAGAGTGCTCTGCATGATCAGGTCCTAACGCATAAAACGGCTTGAAAGATCGGTTCAAATCGGTTAAAATATTTTTTGATAAATTTCTGTCCGGTTCTTGACCCAAACTTTAATTATTTCGGTTCGGTCCGGTCTTAGCAAAAAAAAAATAGTAATAATAATAAAATAAGCAGTTCAGTCTGGTCCTGTAATATTAATTTCGGGGCTACAGTTCATTTGCACCCCAAGGGATGTGGACAGATGCGTCCAAAAAATAAGAAACTACCTGTCGATTCATAGGTCATTTATGCCCATTTTGCAAGCAACGTCACCCACATGATTCTTACATATATATATTTTTTTGATTCTGAGCGTTTTCATAAAGTTTGGATCAAAAAATTATGGTTTCCGAATCTTCTTTTATCAATTTTTTGGTAGTTTTTTTTTTTTTTTTAAAAAATGAAGAATTCATTAAAATATCAACTAGTGGCAAATCTAGTTTCAAAAAGTTGCTGATCGAGACTATTGAACAAGTAGATCTACACGAAAAAGTGTTAACAGAAAAAAAAAAAAATCAATGTAAAAACATTCATTCATCACTTCATCACTTCGCTCAGAATCTAAAATAGTTGAAATCGGAATTAGCTTGACCAGAGTAATAATTTCATCATCGTATCGTACGTATCTCTACTCGTTAATATTCTTATACAAATCCGGTGTCGTTATTGTACCATATTTCAATAAAAAAATCGGCAACGTTGCACGGTTTTGAAGCATATTTACTGAAAATATTTCGGGTACATATGGGCTATGATTTCGGGCGCAAGTGGACTATAAAAAAGGTATGATGGGCGCAAGTAGGTTGCAACGAATTTCGTTTCAGTCCGGACAATAGACCTGTAAATTAATGGACGGCATTTAGAGAGAGAAGTGACCAGATTATATGATGTGAGAGAGAAAAGAATCAAGACATTAAAACACGGCGTGGCTACGGCTAAATAAAAAAATAATGTATAATAAACTTATCAGGAATAGGTCTATGATTTTGATTATTTATTAATGACACTGTAGGTAACCAGTCTTATTCGTAGATAATACATTTATGATTATGACCTATGAATGATTACAATAATGAAAAAAAATAGATATAGAATAGAAAATAGAAAACAATATAATAGATTAGAGTGTATCAATTCCTCCGTGATTTAATGCCTTATGTTTTTTCTATCTCAGTTAAGTCAGTTATGTATTTTGCCGCCCTTGTAGGCAGTGCGGAGTGGAAACTTCTATCCATTAGTTTATTGGTCTATGATTTGGACCGGGTTGATAGGTCTCCCGATTAGGTGGTTACTGATTACGTTTCTTCTATTTTAATCTATTGGAATTTATTTTAAATTATAAAATTTATAGAATTAAAAATATTATAATAACATTATAGGAAACAGTATTTTACCTCTAACGTTTTTTTTTTTACGTACTTTGTACTATCATGAATGAAGAAGATGTAACTCAATGTCGTAGTTTTCGGTATTAAAAATAGATAATCAAAATTTTCGTTGTGGTAACCATAGTTTTGTCGATATTCGGAAAAAAAGTCCCAAAAAAAGAATATGGTAAAAAAGCCCGGGTAGTAGGAAAAAAACCTCCGGAAAAAAAAGCTGAGAAAAAAGAATATAGTGAAAAAAGGTTAGGTTCTTAGATAAAATTTTCAGTCCGATCTGGTTCGGTTTTTTACACGTTTACAGTCTATAATGTGATCCGGTCCCGGTTCACTCCATAATTTTATTTTTAAATCTACTGTCTGGTGTGCGGTTTAACATTTATTAAGCAATCGATCTGGTCTAAATTCGGCCCTTTGTTAAAATTTTCAGTCGGTTCGGTTTAATTTCTGTATTTTGTTAAAATATTATCAGTCTGATCCGGTCTTCTAAATTACGGACCATGCCAAACATTATTGCACGGTATGCACGCGATGCAAGGCGTCTGTTAAAAATGAATATATTAAATTTATTGAACTGGACTCGATGGGATATCGCGGTCGTTACGAAATCAATGCATATATTATACATATATAATATATATATATATATATATGATTCGAATTAATACTTTAATCATCCTATACTTGATGTACAACATTAATTAAGGCAATTGGCCTTAATACGTTTAGTATTTTTGTATTTTATAATTAATAACATTTTAATAATCGTTTAATCTGCTTTTTTTATACATTCCCGGAAAATCATTATTAATTTTTTCAATTAGAATAAATATATTATGTGCAGTAATAGGTACTTACAACATAAAACTCAACGATAACAGTGCTTATTAAGAGATTGGGTTCCAATTTTGTAGAATATATTAAAAAAAAAAAAATCAACATTTCCTATATTTTATGTACAATTAACGTTCATCATATCGTTATTATAATTAATTCACCGTACCTACTGCACTCGCAACGTGACGCATTTCCTTTGAACGTTAGTATATGTATAATAATAATAATAATATGCTGTAGCACGTATTCATGTTCGGTGTTAAACAATGATAACAGAGGAGGAATAGTTGATTTTTTTTTTTCGTTAAACTTTGGACCAAATTTGCAACGGAAAAAAAAAACGCGTAACATAACACGCCGGTATACCTACACGTATGTAAATTCCTACGATCTAACATTGTCGTGTTAGTATATAATATACGCAAAGGATACTCGACTCTATGTCGTTCTCTCTCCATCGCTATCGCCTAATAGATTGAAAATTCAATTAAAATTGACTCACTTGAATGTCACCCGATCCAAATACTAAATAATGTAATATAATAATAATATTATAATACAATATTGCACAGACCGTAATCGGGACGATCGGTTTCGTGTATTATTATCGCAATATATTTCGTGATCAGTCAACCTGTTACGCGCACGACGACGACGGAAAAATAAAAAAACCATTTCTCACGGTACCTAGTTATCGTGGACTCTGTACGGGCGACAGCATTATCATTCCCACACGCGGGGTGTTTTCGCGCATATAAGTGTGAGAACAATAAATTTCATATTATATATTATTATTATTATTATATTGTGCGCGGCACCGCTGACGAGGGGGGTTAAAAACACGACCGTGGTTGGGGTCCGTGATGGCACCCCTGCGCGTATAGGTTCGTTCTGATGCTTGTTGCACAGAAGAAGTTCGTACTAATTGAAAAGCGAAGTACTATCGTCAAATTTTCTGAACGGGTTTACACATCCGCGTCCGATTTATTATTATTATTATTATTATTATATTACACCGTTCATACGCGTACGTGTACAATATTATTATTGTGTTACGGTTTCACATTATATTTATCGCGGGCAATACGCGGTGTTGTGTGGAACGAGACGTGATTGCGGTGGGGATGACTGCGCGTGGTAGACGTATACGATGAGTATTACACTTATTATATTATTTAATAAAAAAATAATAATAATGAAAATAAATCGAAGACGAACTACCCTTATGTGTAAAATCGTTCCCGTTTTAATAGAAATCGCGTATACGAGTGAATTAATTCAACGCGACGATTATTATTACGCATGTACGTATGTAATATTTTAGTTACGTGTTAACCCATCATTTTTGTACCACTGCGAACGGCATTTTCGTAATACATTCGAGTCCAAAACACTTGTATTGCAAACCAGTGAAAATGTGCAACGTTGTTAAATTTGTAATTTCGTACAGTACCATTATCAGTATATTATTATTATAATTATAGTGTTTAGATGTAGGTACATAATAGCATGTAACACGTCATTAATAATATGCGTTTGGTACCTATATTTGCTGTATTTTTTTTCTTCAAATTATAAAATGCCGAACGTACTTTGCAAATGTCATTGTAAAACCATTAGTGTCTCTGGTGCGCTTAAAATCTGACAAACTGACTGTACTGATTTTAACGAAAATGTAATTGTAAGTTGATCTATAAACGAGTAAACTTGCATTCAAATTGTCCCCCCAAAAACAATAAATTTAATATGTTAGTGTAATTACGAAAATAAATATGCAATTTTTTTTTTAATGAACAGTACAATTTGAAATTTGATTTTAGGTTTAAGCTATTATAAAAAACTTTTAATTACTCTGACTTTTAAGAAAATTGGATTATACAGAAGCAGTGGTTTAATTACCGGGGTAGTCCAGGGATATTGGACTCCCCAGAAATAAAACGAAAATAAAAACTCAAACTCTCGTAAATTTTCCTACAGCATATATTATAACTAGAGTTGAGGCCTTGTTCTAAAGTCAACAAGTATGCACTTGAATACCCAAAATATGCATTTATATGTAAACTAATATAACAAACTTAGCTAAATCAAATACTCAAAAATACGTTTTAAAATTAAAACAGTTTTATAATTCACAAATAGAAGTATATTGAAAACTCAAGTATGAATATTGTCGGTGGACACTGGACACGTATGGGTACGTATCGATTTATCGATGTAACTGTTATAAACTATCATATATCCCCCACCTCAATTTTAAATATTATTTTAAATTATTTATTTATTTTTAAATATGCCACTGAAAGGTAGAAAGAATATGTGAGAAATCTATACGTTGCAAAAACATTTCCAACGATTACTAACGTCACAATTACAACTAAATCATTCAAATTTGTATTTGATAAAATTCAAATTTACTATTTGCTTATTTCGATAGCATATTTCACTTATGCTTGGCAAAACTATTGAAAATTTTAAAATAATACCTCTTTAAAATATTTTGCAACACGTACTGAAGATCCGATCATTTTTTCGATTTGGCGTTTCCACCAAATTCAAGATAAAATAAACATAGTTTTGGAAAAACACTAGCTTCTTCGCTCTACTAAAAATCTAAAATGTTAAACGTACCAAAGTTTTATTACCTCTACAAAGATTTAAATTTTTTGTTTTCATTTTTAGTGACAATATCTAATGATTTATCGTTTCTTTAAAATTTCACATATCCACCAAGTAAAAACTCGAGGAGCGAAGAATGTCAATGGTGCAAAGTATGTCCCGTTTTTTTCACTTGAATATATACCATGTAAATAAAAGTTTTAGCGGATTGTTAATTATCGAAAAAAGTACATTGCAGTCGACTAGGATTGTCATAAAAATGAATTTACAGTCTTACAAAATTAATTGTGTATAATCACGATCACAATGCTAAACCGACTCTTCGGGTTGTTAATAGGCATGCAATGTCTTTAGGGGCGCTTGTATCTCATCCCTCGGGGGACAACCGTCGGGTTACGTCGAGAGCACTTATGGTGCTACACAACCGCGAGTGGGGTGGAAAAGATTTACTGCGAAATCGCAGTCTAATTATGTAGCGCCGAACAGATTAGGTAAAACGAGTAAAGATGCTGAATTTTCATTTTTTTAACGCACCGCAACCTAACCCTCGTCGGTTAAAGAAACAAATGCACCGATTGTTTTCGTCGTAACGTAAATTACTATTCGGTCGAAGAACAAAGACGCGTCCCGTTCGTGTCTGAATGCGTTTTCGATGGAAATGTATTAAGTCGATTTTTTACGATCCTCTCGTTTCCTTTGTTCAAAACGTAAACCGTACGACGATCAAGTTAAGTCGAATTGAATATTCAAGAACGACTCGAGTGCGTGCAGCCGCCGTTCCGCGTACGGCAGTTATTTAGAAAAGTCAGTTTTTATGATAAAGTCTGGTTTTTTAACGTGCGGGCTCGTGCATATGCGTTTACGAGTTATCACCGTATTTATGCGCGACACTTATTGTGACGCGATAGGACGCGGGAAAAAACAAACAAAATGTTTATTACATCTGGGGAGGGGGAACACACGTTGGTTTTCCAACGAAACATTATAAAAAAAAAAAAAAAAAATAAAAACATTAAGTCCATAGTTATTCCGTTTATTCGATACTTAAAAAAGGGTAGAACACTCGAAAAAAAATTAAATCCGTCTTAGTGCCGGAAGTAATATATATATATATGTGCTCGCAGTGCGAAGTTTGACGTATAAATGAAATTAACACCGAGTTCCACCGTTCTATGGTCTATTCATATGTGTCGGCATAATCACCTAAGAACCCTACAGGCAGCGATACTTTTTTATGAGCCCAACCTAAATAATTTTATTATTTTGTTTACCCATTGATATATATGAATGTTTCATATTTGAGTTTATATTTTTTAAATATAATACACTTGCCATCATATGAAATTTCTGTATACCTAAATAGTTTTATCGTTATAGTTATCGTTAATAATTAAAAGCACTGGAAATATGATTTTTTTTTTTTGAAAACCACGATGTTTATTTTATTCGTCATATTTCATATAATATCCTTCAATTTGGTGTTGAGGGATGTTTTCAAAAGTGTTCAGGCTTTATAACAAATTAAGTACATGATTTGATTAATAAAAAATACCATTTTCCATGAAATTTTAAAGCTACAGATATAAAAATTGTGATAAATCTTTAAGTAGATTAATGTTTTTACCTGATTCAATACCTATTTAAAATGAAAAAGCCGAAATATTTTGAATATTTACAAAATTCTATGTAAATTATGTCTTTCCAAAAATATTAAAAACGTTGTCAAGTCTGCGCAAAAAAATAATTGTAATAATTAATGAAAGTATAAAGTTTCTAGCACCATTGTTTAGGGAGTTGAGACTAAGTAACTGTAATCGATCTTATAAAAATCTAGTTTATGGAATACTTTAGTGATTTACATAAAATTGAAGTAATATTTTCATACGGTAGAAAATTATTGAGGCCATGAAGAAAAGTGTGATCTCTCTGAAATTCCGTGTAGATCAGTGTCATTTTTAAGGAGGGCGATTGAAGCGACCCCCCCCCGAGTTCTTTTTTATATGGTTGTCAGTTACAAAGAATTTCTTTTGTTATTATGGTTTTGGGAGAGGGAGACTCAAAATGTTTATTCCTTCCCCTTGAAGTTTGATCGAAATCACCACTGGTGTAGACGAATTTTTCGTAAAATGTAAAAGGGATAAAATGAGTTCAAAGGACTAGTTTTGCTATTCGAAAACAAGTTTTCAGACTACAGTTGTAAAATTTATTTCATTCATCGATTCGCTCAGAATCTAAAATAACACTAGTGACCGAGGTGGGTGAGATGTTTGCGGTGATCACCTCATTACCCCTCTCCAGAAATAGTGCGATCAGTTTTCCGCATAAACGTGACGTAAGTATTTATATAACGCGCATACAGAGTGAATGAGAGTTAGAGGGAGGGGATGGCGACCGTGTTGCCAAAAATGCCATTGCGGCCAAAGCCTCTGCGCGTTAAAACGCCTGCACGCATTACGATTATTACCTGTCAGAAAGGAGTATAAGGACTGCAGTTGGTACGTGTACATAGGTTATACGATATTTAAAAAAAAAAACAACGCTCCCGTCACCGTTTAGCCGCCTCCACACTTGTTCGGTTCGACTGCTCCACACACACTCTCTCAATCCGCGTGTCTCGTCCGATGATAACTATCGAACCGTGAAAACAGCGCACGATTTATTATTATTATTATTATATTTTATCGGACAACAACATAAAATGGTCCACCTCTCACCCTCTCACAACGGTGGTCGTATGTTTTCTAATGGTATTTAGCACGCGATTCGGATTTCGGACGCCGCGGGACGGCGACGGCGGTGTTGGCGCGCGCGCGCGGGGAACGACCGCAAAACGACAAAGGAGCCGCGCGAAAACCAGACGGACCTTGTAATTTGGTCTGTACACTTCGTCTGCCGCCGATCGTTTTGTAACAACGACGTGTACCTTATAAGAGTCGCATAATATAGGTATATTATTGTTTACCAATACACGTGAAATAACACGTTTCGTCTATGCGCTGGCGGCCTCTCTAGAACAAACGCGCGAACACCAGTGTAAACGCATTGTCGCGCGTTTGTAAACTAAGTATACTCTGACGATAAACGAACACGGCTGTTATCCGTTTCGAGTGCGTCGAATTTTTGGAAAATTAATTTATCAGTCGGTTTTCGACAAAAATATTTACATTTTATTAATTTTTTTAACCGGCAACATCTTCGCGTCAAGAGGAGACCTATTCCACCTGCAATCGTTTTATCTACGTGCGACACGCCGAATTCTCGCGTTGGACTGAACCAGTATTGTGCTGTCGGTCGTAGAAGTTGAGTAACGCCGTCTGAAGTCGAATCCGCTACTATGATGCCGCGTGTATTACGATGTTTAAGGGATGGGCGATGGTCGTTTGGGCGAAGGTAACAATATTTTGACCCGAAAAATAATAGTGGAGTGAAATCATAACGAAATAATGTAGTGGACTATATTCTGTTTCTGATTACTTGCCACAATTTATAATTTATTGTTATTTTATTTTTACTGTTGTTAGTGTTATCATTACTATTTTAGAGTGTCCTATGTGAACTGATCAATCATCCTGATACCGTGATATTTTCGGTAATTATTTTTGAGTAGTGATATCGAAAATATTAAGAAAATATCATTGGCCAAAAATTATTATTTTAGAAAAATACTTTACCTATAATGACATTTATCATTCGCATTAAATGTATCGAAACTACGAATTATAACAAGTAATATAACAACAGAAGTGTAACTGTGATAACAGATTATTTGAATATGTAATATTTTATATTTTTTAAAAGTACTAAATAAATAATAATAGTTAATTTAATTATACTCTTTATTTTATGTATTTGAGTCACGGTTTTATGATTAAAATTCAATGCATTTGTAATACAAAATAAAATAATGTTCATATAAATGTATGATTGGATTAAATTGGATTTTTCTTTTATCATTTTGGTTATACTGACTCTCTGCTATTATGACGAATTTTGACTGGTCTCTTAAATATCATTAAAAACGGTTTTAATGTATTGTAAATTATATAATATTTTTTGTATGACATATTTTCATCTGTATTATAGTAGGCATGACATTATAACGGTAGATTGAATAATTTTGTACTATATAAATTATTAGTTTGAATATTATATATTACGATGTATTTTGTACAGTAAATTATTTAAGGTGTAAAGAATGAGTTGAGTGGCGCATATAGCTCAGATTTCAGTAATAATAGAAGTTTAATTAAAAAGTCAAAGTGTTATAATTTTAAATAAAAATCGAGTAGTGAGGTCTTAAAATAGTAAATTTTGACTTTATCCCTCTTCCTTGGTTTTATATATTCGTGCAAACTATTGTTCATATAAGTTTGTTCGCACATATAACAGAAATTCGTACAGACCGGTAGCAACGTATTGGCAGTATACTTTTGGCGAACATTAAAACTTTTTTAATTATAATACCCGATAATTATTTGTTTTTGCCGACAGCTCACACTGCCTTTAAAAGGCGGCCGTAGTCGAAGGACTGCAAAGTCCCGATAAAAAAAAATATTAATTTCCTCTGCACTTGTTGATCAGGGGAAAAATTAAAAACAATTTAATTTCAAGAAGAATACCATTGACATCTATATTAATACGAATATAACACGCAATTTATTAACACGAAAATAATATGTAACAAAATAATTTCAAGAGGGGCTATAACTCCTTAACCCCTTCTCTGGGTTTGTCGGCTGGCGTCGGCGCGGCGGTAGCGATTCGACCTCGATAGCAGCGGCTGCAGCGAAAAAAAGTCGGCCGTCGTAAAAATCACAAAGATTTTCTCCGTTTCACATATTGATTTGACAAAAAAAAAAAAAAAAAAAGATTTAATTTTAAGAAGGACGCTATATATTATGTTATATTTTGTTTCCACGGGATAACCTATTGCTCCGCGTTTCACGTACATCGTTAGTATTATTACTCTGTGCGGACTTGGCGGAAAAAGTCGAGTTGTATACAATAATAATATTATACACAACGCTGACAGCGTCCTTCTTAAAATTAAATCTTTTTTTTTTTTTTTTGTCAAATCAATATGTGCACTGGAGAAAATCTTTGTGATTTTTACGATGACCGACTTTTTTTCGCTGCAGCCGCTGCTATCGCGGTCCAATCGCTACCGCCGCGCCGACGCCAGCCGCATTTCATACGTACAGTGACAAACCCAGAGAAGGGGTTAAGGAGTTATAGCCCCTCTTGAAACTATTTTGTTACATATTATTTTCGTGTTAATAAATTGCGTGTTATATTCGTATTAATAACGTTTGCGAATCTGTTTTCAGTATACAATTGTATTTTAATAATTTGAAGTGCAATAATTCACGCATCGAGTTTAAATTTCAGTGTTTTAATTGCTTGGACACTGCGGTCATCTTGCCTTAAATCCACTTTGCCACCCACCTCGCTATTTTTGCGATACTGAAATATTGGATTACTATTTGAATAAACTAAATTTTAATTTTTCTTATAAAAATTTTTATTCTTTTATACTATGAAGGTAGATTTTTGACAATATTTTTGATTTGTCGTATAGTTAACTTATTTAACTTCAATTTTACTATAATATCGAAAGTACACATTTCCAATTCATCAAAAATTCTCGATTTCTGCTTATTTTGATTCATGACATCGTTTTTAAAACGTTGATTTGTCTTAATTTCTGAAAAATGCTTCATTTTCGGGTAGGTAGGAAATAAATTTGTTCAATATATTTTTAATACACGATGTATTTCATGAGTTAACTTGCTGTTGCAGTCGTCGAATTTTCATCAACACTTCATGTAGTCTATAATGATATTATCTTATTTTTTACGTACAGCTATGACACACTGCTAATATGAATATTAATACAGTGAAACCTCTCTTAACAGACACCTCTAAATAGCGAACACTTCCCAATAGCAGACATTTATTCGGGAACGGAGGTGTATTCAATGTAAGCTGAACTCTCCTCTAAAAAGCGGACAATTCTAAATAACGTCACTGCCTTAAAACCGGCCCTGTGGATAGGCATGGTGGTGATTCTGGACTCTGGGGAATTTGCTCCATTCTCGTATCAGTGAATTCGGCCGACGGAGGTGCGGTGTTACTCAGAACAGGGAGCCAAAAATACAAAGTATAAAAATTAAATTTAAACATTTTATAACATATTTAACTTATAAAAAATTTCCGACTTGGTAGGTATGTTATATATTTTGAAAAAACTATTGTAAATTATAGAAGCATATTATGATTTAAAAATTTGCTGGTCGAAACTTTTGGACAAATATTTCCATACAAAAATTTATACACATAATATATATATAAAAAAAAAACATTGTAAAAATACTAGCTTTATCGCTTCACTCAGAATTTAAAATATATACATAATAATTTGCAATTTAGGATTTTCTTTCCGATCACCAATAATAAGGTTATTGGCCAGGTACATTTCGTCAAATCGTTTTTTTTTTTATTTTTAAACGACCACGGCTAAACTCGAAAAACAACTGCACGTAAATCGATCGGTGTGACGACCAATTTCGAAAACAATACAAACGAGTCTGTCGACCTCTGACGCATAAAACACTGCCGTCAGATTAACGAAAAATTTTGTGCACTATACGGTAAACACCCTGTAAATTTACGGCACGTGTGCTCTTTCAACAGTCATTATTTTTGTTAATTTTCACAGGTCTAACAGAATTGAACAGTCGTGGTCGCCAATTAAAAACGACTCTGGCGGCCCGCCGAAAAACATACCTATGCGGGAAAAAAAAATCCGTAAGAAAAAATGCAAAAGAAATAAAAGCAAGTGGAAAAAAAAAGCTACAGAAAAAAGTTAATATATAAAATATTTATATTTATAATAAACATTGTAATATTGTACATTGACATAATATTGTAGGTTATGCGATTTCTGTTAGGTATTCATCCATATCACGAATTATATTGATTGTTAGTTTTACTGCAGATTCTAATATCGCTATAAAATATTATAAATCTTATACATAATGTCATGTTTTGACAATCCTAATTTGAGTTTTAACGCAGATACCTAATTTCTGGTACCGTCGTTGTCAGTGTATGTTAACGTTTTACACCCATTTACAACAATAATATAATACAATAAATTAAATGAAAAAATAAAATGGTAATAATGCAATAAATCAATTATATTATTTTGAAAAATAATAATCTAAACATTAGGAGTATTAAGTCTAAAAATTCACAAAAAAAATTTCTACGTTTTATTGTTAATTAATTCATTAATAATCCGAGGTCAGAGGTATAATATAATGTTTGGCATAAAAGAATCAATATTTTTCTCATTTGCTTTTTTTCCTTTTTGCTCATTTTTCCATTGCTTTTTTTCCCCCGCTTTATTCCGAAATCCATATTTTCCGCGTTCTAATAATTGTCAAATATATTGCTTTGTACGTAGCTGTCGCGTACACGCGACGTACGAGACGGATTTCGAGAAAGCGAGTTTCTCGCGGTGACGACGGTCTGCGCGAATAATAATTAAAAATTAATCGACCGACGTTTTTTGGTGTGAAAAAACAAATACCTATTTATTATACCGAAAACCCATTAACTCCTCTGGTTTCGCGGGAGAGACCGAATGATTGAAAATGGCGACAACCACGATTAGCGTGTATACGTCATATACCTGCACCAGACACCAGACGCATAATTACTATGAACTCTTTGTCAATGCGTTTGTGTGTGTATGTGTGTGTGTGTCTCGTTTACGTATAAACTCAATAATAAAATAAAATAAAATATACGCTTAATTTTCGGACGCGTGCAATGCGCTCAGATAATAACAATTATAATGTCGCGAGAATTGTGCTCGTGTGAGTTTTTCTCGATTTTTCGCGGAGGAATTGTGCGCACACTTACACGCGATATTAGACTATGAGATGCCTTCACTGGACCACCGTCCCGCACTCGACAGTTGACGCGCATTCATCAAGACGACGACGACGACGGATCAATCGCGACCGCACATCGCTGTTGTAATTGATTCCCTCAATAAATAACCCCGGAAAAAATAACTTCGTATACTTATATAATATGATACAAATATATATATATATATATATATATAATATAATATGTAAATATGTATATACATTTTTTTTGTAATTTACTTTATACTCAGGCAATTTTATATCGTACTATTATTGGGAAACAGAAAAAAAAATTTCTTTCACAAAAATGTTTTTCATATTAAATGAGGATGTAGAGTGCTAAGTAATGAATAATAACTCACTTTGATATCGATAAAAGATGTGTGTTTATTCTATAATATAGATAGACATTGATTAATATAAATATAATAAAATAGACATTAGATTAGGTAAATTGTCATAAATTGGATAGAAATTAGACAATAAAATGAAAACATTATGGTTAAAGAAATTGTTTAATACGTGATTATTTATTTTGTTTGTTTGTTTTCAATTAATAATTGAGTATAAAATGGGCTTAGTAAAAAGTGAACTACAAAAAATAAATAATAAATACATACTATAAATATAATGTTAGAAGTAAACGGGGATTATTTTTCCTTGGGGTTATTTTTCGTTTCATTTTTCCGGGTCTAAGATTACG
The DNA here is from genome assembly GCA_025469315.1 of Stegophylla sp. TES_Ste_2020. Classification (NCBI taxonomy): domain Eukaryota; kingdom Metazoa; phylum Arthropoda; class Insecta; order Hemiptera; family Aphididae; genus Stegophylla; species Stegophylla sp. TES_Ste_2020. Next base: position 635 of record JAIPRM010005843.1, on the reverse strand, counting down.
GGGTTATTTTTTCCAGATACCTATCTAAATATGGAAACTTAGTTCAAAGAAACGATCGTCATCGTTTGTTTTTCGGCTAAAAGAAACAATTATTCGACAAGCGACACTCGTTCGCAATCGTGTTAAAAAAAAGATAAAACGTTCGTAATAGGTTTGTACCCATTTTTAATTCATAAGTGTATTAACGGTAAGCAATAAAAAAAAAACAGTGGGAAGAAAAATTATTTAAATCTTCAAACAATTTCTTTTAGTTGAAAAAGAATCGATAGATAAAGATAATAATAAAGAATAATAAAGATAATGTACTATTATAATTTTAGGATTTTCCACACTACTAATAAAATAGTATGTAATATTTTATCGCTGAACAAAATGTAATAAAACTCGTGTTTTCTGTACTTTTATTTTTGTGTCACTACATTCAATGGGAATTCTAGTGGAAAATGTGTATTCAAAACTCTTCGGTTTATGAACTTGTAACGACCCAGAGTTATGCTGAATTTATATAAAAAAAAAAAAAAAAAAAAGGGAATACATATATATTCAGGTTATCGGCGGTGTTGTATGGGTACACTTAATTAAGTACTTAATTAAGTCGTATTTCCCTACAATCCGCACACTATCGCTCCAGCACG
>JAIPRM010005842.1:0-19750 GCA_025469315.1 Stegophylla sp. TES_Ste_2020 | reverse complement strand
TGGGGGGTCGCGAGAAATTTGTTTAATTATATAATTTCTCAAAAAATTACGTTTTTAACCAAACTCCACTGTAAAAATGATGAAGTGGCACATTTGTATACATTTGTAAAATTGTATTCATTATAAACCAATTAATTTATAATTTAATAAAGTATTAATTTAATTTTGATTTTTAAGAACTACCTTTTTGTTCTAAAAATGTAAAACTAGGGCAGGGATGGCGAACCTTTTGGTATCCGCGTGTTAAATAAAAAATTTAATTTCAATTTTATTCTCCAAGCGTGTCAGCAATTTTGTCGGCAAATTTTTATTTTTATTTTTTTGCTAGTAGCTTAAATTACAGCGAAGAAACACATATAAATAGGATTTTATTCATTGTTAAATTCAAACTTAACTTATATGTACTATTACACGTTAGTATAAATGTATAATTTTTCCGATTTTTTCATTGAAAGTGAATTAAAAATTACGAATTGTATTTTAATTGACGTGTCACTGAAATTGTGTGCGTGTGTCACTCAGTGACACGCGTGACATAGGTTCGCCATCCCTGAACTAGGGGGTCGCGATAGGCTTTTGAAAAAAAATTTGAACCGTGGTCCTAAAAAGATTGAGAACCACTGGTATATTTAATTTATATACATTATTTAATAATAACTACATAGGTTTAATTTATCAGTGATTAGTGATTACTGTACCACTCTGGTATGTAGTGTGTTAGTGTTTACCTATCAGTAAATGTTTTGGCAGTTCATCTGTCTACTTTTTTTTTTTATGTAGTAGACTAGTAGTAGAGTGTTGTTTTAATTGTTTTGGGAAACTGTAAAATCCAGATTTTTGAAGGTATCAAAAGCCCATTACCTATTATTCAGCAAGATTAATAGAATAAAATTTGACCATTCGCGATCAGTACCCAATTTATTCATTGAAATCTTTCTATTATCGGTGTTAACATTATTGAGTACATTGACATGGCATCTAAGTTGGTGAAAACTGTTAAGTTCAACAACGGTCAATCATACCCTATCTTGGGTCTGGGAACTTGGCAGGTAACATACTTAGTGGTCACTATAGAATTAACCATAGCTAAGTCATTATGTGTAATTGTAAATTAGCATTTAGTTATTGTGTTGATAACATTCCACTTTATTGTTTAAGTATTAATATTCATCATGTAAAATAATATAACACATATTTTTCTAGGCGTCCGCTGACCTTAGTGATGCTCAAAAATCCTTAGTTGTTGATTCTATAAAAAATGCAATTGACTTAGGTTATCGACATATTGATTGTGCTGCCATTTATGACAATGAAAAGTCTGTAGGAAAGGCTGTAAATGATAAAATTGCTGAAGGAGTTATTAAACGCGATGAAGTGTATATTACTAGTAAGGTAAATTTTATTATCATATATCGAGCAAAGATTCATTACAAATCAATGCATTTGTGCCTGTGTGCATGAACATAACCTATGACCGACATAAGTACCTATTTTACAATGTTAGGTTAATGAAATTTGACTATCACAATACCTATATAGATTAATTACCACTATTATGTAGTATAGGATAGTGTTTCTTGACCTTTTTATTTATATGGCTCCCTAAATTTAATAACAAATAGCAACCCTCCTTTTTGAAAAAATACTAATCAAGCATTAACAAGTAATTTTTAATGTTTGTAAAAATAATTGTATACATCACATTTACATCTTTTAATTTGCGTAAATAAAAATAAAATATAGGTAATGTTAATAATAGTTAAAGGAATTTAAAAAAGCAAAGATAAGTAAGTATAGACAAGAAAGTCTGATGTACTTTGCATCACGGATATTCTTCACTCTTTGGGTTAGATACTCTTGGAGGGTGCGTAGGATTTTAAAGAAACGATTAATCATTTCTTTAAAAATATGATTCTGAAGTTAATAATATGAAGAAAAATAATTTTCAACACTCCACCAAGTGTATCTGACCCAAGGAGCAAAGAATACCAATGGTGTGAAGTATGTCTGGCATTCTTGTCTATACTTTACTTTTTTTTATTTAATAAATAAAGAAAAGGAAAAAAGTATGTACTTTGCTCCTTGAGATGTTCTTCGCACCCGGGCGAAATACTTTTGGCGGGTGTGTTGAATTTTAAAGAAACAATTAATCATTTTTTTAATAAAATAATTCTAAGCGAAGCTTCAACTAATACTCAATAATAATTATCGGTTTTGAAGCATATAACTTAAATGTTGAACTAAAAATTATTTGGTGTTACATACAATATTTACGAAAAATGAAAATTGATTTTCATTCACTGAAAATTAAATGAAGCAGAGCTTCAATTATTATACAATAATAATCATTTTCAATATGTTAAACAATTGTTATTTAATAACAGAATAATCCATGTGCAATTCGTAATTCGGAGTAAATGATCAAATTTATGTAATAATAAGTACCTACTAGTATCACCAAGTGGTCGAAAATTGACCAGAATAACAAAATTAATTAATTTTTGTGTGATTGTACACTGATCTTACATATTATACTGATATATATAAGCATTAAACTTAAATGTTAAACTAAAAATAATTTGTTACATACCTACAGCATAAACAAAAAACGAAAATTGATTTTTCATATATTCCCCCTACACCTAATGAATATTACATAAATAATTTCAAATTAAAATAAAGTATAAATATCATAATAAAATTGTTTAATTAAAGTGGATCTAATTATCATAAATCAACATTAATTCACTATAATATAATTTGTACTAATGTTTATCATGTCACTTCTGGTCTGTCACGGTTGATAAAAGTTCAAAAAAATATTTTTTACCAAGAAAAGACTACAAACACAGCGATGAATACTGCGTTATTATATTAAATTTAATATAATAACAGAAAATATTGAATTTTCAAAATTGAATGATTAGAAAACTATTGCTCCGTGTGAATTTCAGTTCACACCATCATACTCAGCGTTGAAAAATACATAAGATGGCGATAAAACATTATCAATCTTCTTGAGTGTTTGTAATCTAGAAAAATAAAGAAAATAATTATCATTGTAAAAACATAAGCTTCTTCGCTTTGCTCAGAATCTAAAATTACAAACATAATTTCTGCTTAATAAATGATATGTCTAGTGGTGTATTATTGGACATGGCTATTTGCAAATTTGCTTTTAAAGTCTGCGTTGAAAGATATGATCTATGTTTTTTATTATTTGTTGGTAGTTGTGAAAATATAGTTTTACGTTGATATTTTCATGCAAATAAATTTAATATAGCCGAGATATCTTTTGTAATTAATTGGTATTCTTGCTGCAACCTTAACCAAATTCAGTTAGTTTCTTTTTTTTATTTACATAAATAGCTTTTTATTACATATAAACAGAGAGTAAAATAATATAAATATTTCATGTCTCCTTCTTAATTATAATATCCATATGGCCACCCAGAAGTTTGCAGCCCATCGATTAAAAAACACTGATACCTATCACAATTTCAAAATATTATATTATGAACTAAATAAATAAATATAAAATAACGTATTTGAAGATTATTTAGTGATACTATTAACTCTAGACCTCTAACCTTATTTTTACACCTTTATTGATAACTATTTGTCGTATCAATTGATGAATATAGCATAAAATGTTCATAAATGTATCAAAATTACTGTGATTTTTTGCTATTCTTTATTTTACTTATTATGTAAGTATATTATACAAAAAATACAATATTTCTTATTATACTGAATTGAAAAAAATCATAAAACATAATTTGAATGGGTGATTGTTTTTTACTGTAACAAAAAGTACTTTAAAAATTAATATTTAACTTTACTGAATTTTGCGCATTTTATTAATTGGTTTTCGCAGCATATAATATGTCTCTGGTAAGTAGAACATTGGTTTTTGGTCAAACACCTTTTTTTATAGTCACGGGAGCTACAAACTTATCAGTTATTTATGTATAGTGTTTCTTCTATTAGTCCTTTTTGTAATTACATTGTATTTTTTTTATCCTTGATTGAGAGCAATATTGGATTTTATTTCATCATTAAAGATACTTAACAATATGTACAAAAGATAAACGTGAGATAGAAAAGGATTCACTAAACATGCTAAAAATAATCTATGTGAAATCATCAGTGTTTGTCGAATTGGTGAATGGTCTAGGGTTAAAAACTGATGACAATTTTTTCTTATTCTAATTCATTTTTTTTCTTTAGCTTTGGAATGATAAGCATAGATTTGAGCTGGTTGAAGAAGCATTGAAAAATACTTTGAATGACCTCAATTTGAGTTATGTAGATTTGTATCTCATTCACTGGCCATTTGCTACAAGTGTAAATATTATTCTATCATAGTTGTGAAACTATATATAATTATAATTATTTTTTTCATAAAATATAACAGTATTATTTTTTAGGAAGATCCAAATGCTACTGACAGTGAAGGACGATTACTAGGTTCTGGTGTCTCATATTTGGATACATGGAAAGCTATGGAACGTTGTGTTCATTTAGGACTTACAAAATCAATTGGATTATCGAATTTTACTATTAAACAGATCAAAGATATTTTAGAAATAGCGACTATTAAACCAGTTGTTAATCAGGTAAAATTTAATTTAAAAAAATTGTTTTATTCTATTAACAATATTAACTAATATATTTTATATCATTTGGAGACACTTAGTGACTTGCCTTTGTAAAATTTAGAATCGTCCATAATATTCAATGTTGATTTTTATTCATTAGAGCCAATGTTTTGGTCAAAACATTATGTCCATAAGATTAGATTTTAAAACATATTATGTTTAGGGTTTTCTATTGTACAAGTTTACACTACCATTAGTAAACTGTACTACATTTTATTGCTTGATTTCATTATTTTTTCATAGTTTAAAATTTGTTTCAAACTATTCTAATTGTATTAATTTCATGTTTCAGGTAGAATGCCATCCTTATTTAACACAGAGCAAACTTAAGGAATTTTGTGAGAGTAATGATATACTTCTAACGAGTTTCGCTCCCTTAGGATCACCCAAGAGGCCTTGGGCAGCTCCAGAAGATGATGTAATTTTAGATGAACCTATTGTAAAACAAATAGCTGAGAAATATAATAAAACTAAAGCTCAAGTATTAATAAAGTTTCAGGTAATAAACCTAATTATTTAATTTTCTAACTTGGTTATTTGTATTATAATATATTGTGTTGAACAATTTAGATTCAAAGAGGCGTTATAGTTATACCAAAATCATCTAATCCAGAAAGACAGAAAGAAAACTTTGATGTTTGGGATTTTGAGTTGAGCAAGGAAGATATAGATTTACTTGAATCTTTGAATAAAAATGTCCGATATTTCCAATTCAAATCGTAAGTCTTATAACATTTTTTTACCACAAAGTATTAATTTTAATTAATATTAATTTTGTTTTTATAGTGCTAAACATTTAAAGGATTATCCATTTCTCGAAGAAGCTTAATTCAGACATTTAAATTAAAATTACAGCTTTAAATAACAACACATAAATTTACAGTAAAAATTAAATTTAATACAGATTTCTTATATATTTATATATTGGCATTGAATTATTACAAGTTATTAATATAGAAATTAATTAGCTTTGAAAAATATAGTTTATAAATAATTGTTGTACTTTCTACAAAAGTGTCATACAAGTATTCTGGTCATTTAGATGATTAGATAATGATATTTGTTTCTATTTATAATAAGGATAAATATTTTATACTTTTATAGTATACCAAAATTTTAGAAAATATACAAATTCTAAATGAGATATATATTTTTTTGCACCTACTTTTTGACGCAACTTTACTTCTTGGGTTATGTATTTTCTTTGTAAATATATATTTTTCATAAAAAAATCAATGAGACATTCAGAATTTAAATTTGTTAATTTTAAACTATTATTTTTCATTTTAGATTCTGAGTGAAGCGAAACAAGGTAGTGTTTTAAAATCATATTTATTATGTTTTTCTTTCTTTTTCTATGAGCACTTTTGTATAGAAATATTTATCCAAAAGTTTCAACTGACAACTATTTGAGTCTGAATTTGACTCTAGATGGTATCTTTAAAAGATAAATTTTTTTAAATTCTCATTGTTTCTTCAAAACTGGGAAAAACTACTTGGAAATTCACAAAAACAACTTTTAGATTCTCTGAAGAACAAAAAAGCTTATGTATGATTTTACAATGTTTATTTTTTTATTATTTCTCTTTCTGTAAACAATTTTTCACATAGCAATATTTGTTTGAAAGTGTCGATAAGTATCTTTAGAATTCCAAAATTACACCCGGATGATACTTTAGACAAGGTTTCTTCAAAAATTGGAAAAATCCATCAAAAAATTGACAAAAATGGTAATATGTGTTATATCCGGAATATTCTTAAAATTGAAAATTATTTTAGATTTTGAAAAAAATGAAGAAGCTAGTGTTATTACAATGATGTTTATTTTTATTTTTATTATAATTATTATTTCTGTGAGCACTTTCATATAGAAATACTTGTCTAAAAGACTTAATCAGCAACTTTTGAAACCAGATTTGTCTTTAGTTAGTACTTTAAAAATGTCATTTTTTGAATTTCTCAATTCTTCAATTTTTTGGAGGAAAAACTACCAAAACTTAACAAAAAAGACTCGGAAATCATCATTTTTTGATCCAAACTTACCAAAATTTAAACATAGAGACAATAATATGAGAAATATTTTGGCTCAAGAAAATTCTAAAAAACACTTTTTTCTCATTCAATTTTTTTGTTTTCTTTAATTATTAGATAAAGTAAAGTAAAGCAATGATAAGTTAAGTAAAGTAAGGTATAGACAAGAAAGTTAGACATACTTCACACCACGGATATTCTTCGCTCTTCAAGTTATATAGACTTAGCGAGTGTATTGAAAATGATGTCTATTATTGTTCTTTATATTGTTAACTTCATTTAGAATCCTCTTATTGAAGAAATTATTTATTGTTTCTTTAAAATTCTACACACCCACCAAGAGTATCTGATTTTAAGAGTGAAGAATATCTGTGGTGCGAAGTATGTCCGTCTTTCTTGTCTATACTTTATTTTTTTAACAAAACTTCAAAAATTATGTAAATAGAAACTTAAAACTTTCACCAACTACTAAAAATAGTCACACAAACACAATTACATACACACATATATAATTATAATATTTTTTTGTAGTTATTCGTAGTCTTTTTAAATTATGAGTTGTTACATGATTAATACAGATAAAAATACATTTCTTAATTTAAATTACAATAAAATTAATGTTTTTATTAAGTCATAGGTAATCCGAACAAATCGGTAATCTGAACAACCTCTTTCCCCAATCTCGTAAAGATTATCAAGACCCTACTGTATGTCTAATTGACCTAAAAAAATTTCGAAAACTTTTAAGTGAATTTTTTTCATATTTTTAGGTCATCAAGTTCTGGGCCCTAATCATTACTGCATAATATTATTTATATGAAAAATAAATCATTTTTGCCGTTTTTATTTGCATATTTTTTTAAGCTTTTTAATTTTTTTAAATAGCAGAAATTATTTTTGACTTTATATTCTGAAACAGTATAATTCTTTTTGAAAATTGTTTTTGAGGATTTTCTTCTTCAATCAATAATTTAAGAGGTGTGAATATTTAACATTTAGAGTTGTGGAATAGTAGCAGTACATTTTTTGTAGACAACCCTGCTTTCCATATAACTTATAGTAGTATACACTGTTAAGTTTTTAAAATTTCATTATTTAATTAAACAAATAAAAAACAATACCACACTAATATTACTATGGTGTAATAATTATGCTTAATATACCTGAAATGTATAACTACATAACAAAACCCTTATATATCTTATGCAACTCCAATAAATCACTGTTTAACCATTAAGTTTTATTGCCTCATGCCATTGTTTTTGTTTATATAATTATTTATAAATTACATCTTTACGTCTTATTCCTATGAGTTATAAAAAATATTTAAACCTATTGTAAATTTTAAAAATTACAGTTATCTGATTTCCAATAATTAGTAACTTTGATTATAATTAATACAGGGGCGTCATCTGAGGGTGGCAAGAGTATACATTTTCCCTTCACTAGATTTTGAAATACCTTATATGAGCCAGCTTAAATACATTGTGGTCATCCCTATATTCAATAAAAGTTAACATAATATATATAGTCATGAAACATATTATAGGCTCACTAGACCAGCGGTTCCCAAACTGTGCTCCGCGGAGCCCTTAGGGCACCGCAACTGTTTCACAAAGGCTCCCTACCATAAAAATGTAATAATATAATAATAATAATAATTGTTTGTTATGCCTAAAGGTGATATAATGAAAAAAAAGTTATGGAGAACACATTGTTGTTATAGTGACTTGAACATTACGAAAGTAAAAACCAAAATATTTCCATTTTTATGCTCAGAAAGAGGGGTGAACATGCTTTATATTATGTATCATAGAACAAAGGCAAATTAAACTTAACATTAAATATTTCTTGGGGCTCCGGGAGAAAATAACGCTTAAAAAAAGGCTCCGTGGTTGAAGTAGTTTGGGAACCGCTGCACTAGACTATGAAAGATCATATCATTCTTTATTCTTAGCAAATCATTGAGTCGGCTGTATGTACCTTGTGAGTAAATCATAATAATTATTGTATAATTGTTGATCCGGTCAATATTTTTTTTACCCTAAAAAATATTGAAATGACACCCCTAAATTAATATTGCATTATCAATAAACTGAGTAGATATTCACAAAATCATAATTATTCATATTACCCACATGCCATCAACAAATCAACTATAACTATAGAACAAGAACAATTTTAAAATTGTATACATAACCAATTATAATCATTATAATTTATATAATTATAGTCATTTTATTAATTATTAAGAGGAAGATTATAAATATTAATAACACAGACTAATAGACTTAACGTAGACCAATTATCTAAATTAATAAAATCATAAAAATTTGTAATCATAGATAGGAGCCCGTTTTTTATTTATTAATTTATCTGTGCTTATACTTGAGGGTGATATAAATGTGTTATAGAATACAGGGAATTTATTAGCATTATTATCAAGATATATTTGATATATTATATATATATATATCAGATATAATCTGTGTTTAAATTATTTAAGAGTGAAGTGGCTATAGTATGAAGACTACGAACTATGTGCAACTGATATTCCTAGCTTTCATGTTCTATGTCTGGTGAGTGAAGTTATGATCAGTAATTAGAAAATATTGGAAAATTTTTTTTAAAATTAAATGAATTTTCATTCATCTTTACAATAACTTATTTTAATAAAGGATGTTTATACATTTATCAAAAATATTGAACTATTTTTTCTTAAACCACCCAATTTTATGGATATAAGACTTTAATGAAATTAATTATAAATTTTAATAAATTATTAATTTTAAAAACAAAATTACTATGCAAGCCACGGGTTACTTTGTTGTAAATTTGTATTGTTACTTAAAAATTATACATATATTTTTTTAAGAAATTCATACAGTAACTGTTTGCAATTAATGGTGAATGTATTTACATTTTGACATAAGGCATATGTACTCCAATTAGTCATTCATCAAAATTAATAATAGATAATGTATTCATGATGTAATCTTCTAAAACTGAATCAAACCACCCTAAACATGGGTTAAAAAAATGTTTAACACCAGTTATTATACGCACAGCACCACAGACACAGGTATATACAATAATCCTTTTATTTATTGTATGTCTGTGGGCACAGAACAATTTCTATAACTTAATGATGTAGGAACCTAGTACGCAAGGTTTAAAGGTACTAAAGGTTGCCATACAGCAGGAATGGCAAACCTTTTGGTACTTGCGTGACAAATAAAAAATTTCATTTCAATTTTATTCTCCATATGTGTCAGCAATTTTGCTGACTAATTTTTATTTTTATTTTTTTGATAGTAGCTTAAATTGCAGTGATCAAATACATATAAATAGGATTTTATTCATTGTTAAATTCAAACTTAACTTATATGTAATATTACACGTTAGTATAAATTCATAATTTATTCCGATTTTTCATTGAAAGTGAATTAAAAATTACGAATTGTATTTTAATTGACGTGTCACTGAAATTGTGTGCGCGTGTCACTCTGTGACAAGTTCACCATCCCTGCCATAGTCATGTTAACATTGTTATTCTCTCAAAGCACCATAATGCCTCTGTAATGTCATTTCACTCATACTTACACTGACCTTAGCGATGGCACTCTGTTACTACGTATGTTAAACATAATATAAATATAAATATAATAATATATATTAATAGAAATTTTATATTGACTGACTGATTCAAAAACAAAAATTTTATTTTGTATTTGAATAATTAATTTAAAAATATTAATAATAATAATTGTGTGTCTTTGTTTTCAATAATAATATTAATTTATCATAAGAATTTAAAGCTTATTAAAACTTTTGCCATTATTATTATTCTTGCCAGAGACGGATTGGGAAAAGATTTCAGCCCAGGAAAATTGAAAAATACCAGATCGGCAGCTCATTATACTATAAATACAAAATAATTATAATTAACCAAATACTAGTGATGGGAATAATCGAATGATTTGATTTTTATTTGAAATAATCGAATAATTTTGGTAATCAAAATAATGGTATTGGATATATTTATCAAAAGCAAATTAATCGAATTATTCGAAAAATTGCGCGCTATAAATTTATCAAAAATTATAAAACTAAATGCCAAGAATAATTTAATATCCATAAATATTTATCAAACAATATAATAATATTCAATTTTAAATTAAAGATACAAATAAAATAATATAAAATACAAAATCCATTCTATTTCTGGTTTGTAATGCATTATAATTTTTACTTTCCATTGTTGTTATACTTGGATATAAAATGGTGGTTACTAAATTAAGAATTTGACGTCTATATTGTATTATTATTTATTTTAATAATTAGTAATTAGTATAATTCAGAATTCTCTGTATCAGTAATCCCTACTGTAACCGATAAATCATAAAATATAAATCATGAATCACATGAGTACTCAATTACTTTTATTTCGTTTATCAATCATTCGATTATTTTGTTTTCGACTATTTGATTATTTTTTTTCGACTATTAATCATTCAATTATTTTTTTTATTCGATTATTCCTTTCATTACCAAATTTAATACCTAGCTAAAATGTTATTCGCGCTATCTACAGCCGTTGAAGTGGCGAAGCCAGATGGTGTTAAGGTCTATAGATAATACTATACTATAGATAAACTATAGAATAACTATAGATATGGTGTATCACATGAGTTGTGATTACATTCCTATCTATTTTCTTATGTGTTTTACTCGTAGTATTTACTATTATACTCTTTTGTTGTCGTTTTTCGTGTATTAGCACTGACCACAGATTTTGATTTATGAATTGTAAATTAAAAATTAGAATTTACTTTTGTTTTTTTTAAAATAAGTAATCAAGGTTGAGACATTTGTTTTGTTTTGTTTTTATAGCAGTTGTAAGTATCCATATAAAATGTCATCTGAATTACTATGGGATTCCGTAAAATTCTATAATGGTCATCGTTGTCCAATCATTGGGCTTGGCACTTGGCAGGTAAATTATGGAACATAATTCCTTATGTTTGTTGTGTAATATAGATTATGATATATAATATATTATATTATGATGAAAATATTTTAAGCTTATTTTGTAGGCTCTATCCATTTTTCCAGTTCAATTAATGTATGGAACAGTTAGATTTAGTCTCTACAGCACAAGGACTTGTACAGAATAACTGTAGGAATCCCATAAATATCCTGTATACATACTGAGAGTTCCACAGGATATTCCTGAAACCTTCTACACCATATCCTTTGATTTTCTTGGACGTGCTCAGGACAACGTTCAAATGTACCAACTACCAATGTTCGCTTATTTGGGTCCGTGGGATGTCCCATGCGGAACACGGCAATATTCCTTGGAGCATCCTATTGACGTTCTGGTAATATCTATAGACAATCCTATATTCATCTTATTTGATTCCAACTATAAGTCCATTTAAATCCTCGAGACATCCCAGGCAGGAAGTATATTTTTCTTGAAGCATCCTATTTATATCCTGTTGATGTTCTATAGACAACCTGTGTAAATTATTTTAATTTGTCATCATAGATTATATTTTAAGATAAATAATATAATAAAATAAAAGTTAGATACAGTATTTTTCATATTATCATTTTAATATAAAATTATTAAACTTTTCCAGGCCAAAAAAGTTGAAAATCCAGAAGAACAAACAGAGATTTATCTAGCAGTCAAAAGTGCTATTGATATAGGGTATCGTCATTTTGATTGTGCTTCATTTTACAACAATGAAGAGGCTGTTGGTAAAGCTATCAATGAAAAAATTAAAGAAGGAGTCGTAGATAGAGAAGAACTATTTATCACTAGTAAGGTATTCAACTTTAACAAAAATTGATATAACTTAGTGGTTCCCAAAGCGCGAGCCGGTGTGACCAAGCTTTATGAAGTCTAAAAATAAATAAATTTCAATAAATAATGATTATGTTGATAAAGATATAAAATATATGACTTAAGAAGACATTGCCCCTGTATATGTTGTCTTCATTCAACGATTAACGAAAAATAAAGAAGTATTAAGCTAAACAGAACATCAATTGTGTAGTGTGCTGTTCAGGTTGACTTTAGACCTTTAACATTTATTATCAAAAATATCCTCCGACAAAGATGTTGGAAGATTCGAGTTTTATATGTTTTAAATAGTTATAACTAATTGCCAAGCAATATTTTACAAAAATGAAAAATGATATGACATTTCCTCGAAAATGTTCTTCCCTTTAATTTTGATAATAGGTGTTAAAACTCAAAAATCTACCTAAATGGTGCAAAAAGGCCGTCCTGTATAGCTTAATAAGATGATGCATTATATGCAATTACGAAAAATACCCATTAAAACAATTGCTTATTCTATTAATTTTGAGCAAAAAAAAAACTCATTAGTTTTATTAAGATGGACGCCATGAGATCTCCAAGTTATTTTATTTTTTCTAGATTAAATTCTGTGTTTGGTACAATTTACTCGTAATATATTTATTTATTTATTAATGCATTTTTAAGTACCTAAACATTTAACTTTAAAAATATTTTCGAGAATTAAAAATGATAAATTGGTTATTGTTTATTTTTGATATAATGATACTAAAACTTAACTTTCATAATGTAATAAATATAATATAATAATATATTGTATGATTTATATACCCATCAAGTCCCACCTGAGGAGCGAAAAATACCCATTGTGCAAGGTATATTTAGATTTTTCATTGATATGTTTATTATTAGGGCTAAAATATATATGCAATAAAAAAGAAAAAATATGCATTTAGTGTATTCAAAATGTTAAAAGTTATTATTTGGTGGTTGGTAATAGTGATTTCCCCCCCCCCATAAATAGATTTTTTTAATAATATGTCAGTTGTTGGAAGTCTGCACTGCGTGCGCGAGACTGTCGGTTGTGAAATATATGTTTTTTTTTTATGTTAAATAAAAATCATCCTAAAAACACTAATATATTTTTTTTATTTCTAAAAATTGTGTTGTGAGTTGTGTTCGAGGGGAAAATAGTTAACAACAATACGCAAAACTATGCAACAATATTTTGAATAATAATATGAGTCTTAAAATACAAAAATTAAATTTTTAAGTTATAAAATTTAAGTATGCTGAGTTTTGATTATCAAATGCTTCTTTTAATATGTTTGTTTCTTTATCTTTCATTATTAAATTACTAAGGTGCCTTGCTGTTCTTAAATGTTGAGAGACTTTAAATTACATATTCTTATTTTCTACAAATGGTTGATTGCAAATATTGCAATACAGGGTTTTTAATAGATTTGAAAAATTGTATCAGACAATTTTTTGAGATACTGTCAAAGTTTTACTCTGGTACTTAGTTTTATAATTTGAACGAAGTGAAGAAACTTATGATTTTACAATGATATTTATTTTTTTCTTCTCTTTCTAAAAACATTTTTTCGTATAGAAATGCTTGCCAAAAGTTTCGATCAGTATCTCTATAGATTTTGAACCACTCATAGATAGTACTTTAGAGTGGTCATTTTTTCAATTTCTCAATACTTTTTCCAAAAACGTGGAAAAATCTGTCGAAAAATTGACAAAAAATGCAATTCCCGGGATTTCCGTAAAATTGAAAATTGCTTTTTAACATAACTTCTAAAATAATGCAGCTATAGACTTGAAACTTTAAATAACTACTAAAAATGGTCATGAGAACATATCATAGAAATTTCAAAAAGATTTGATCAATTTTGAGTTTACTACAGCATTTTGAAAATTTTCGGAAATTTCTCATTTTTTCTTAGTTTTTATGTAATTAAGATTTTGATTTTAAATATTAAGACTTGAAAATTTAATATGATTTCACTAACATATATGTCTAATTGAACCAAAAAAATTTCGAAAATCGTAAGTCAACTTTTTTCTCTATACCCGTTTGAAGTTAGAATTTCGACAAAATTCGTTAGTTTTACCTAAATTACACACTTAAATGTGCACAAAAGAAAATTGGCCCGACCAATTTTTTTGAAATTGTTGTCTAGATATAAAATTTCATTGTGAATATTTTGATGTAATAAAATTTTTGAAAGAACAAAAAATTAAACATTTTTCAGGAGTTTGATTAAAAAAAAAATTGGAGAAAGTACAGACAAATTATTATAATATTTCTAATTAACACCCAAAAGGTTGGTAGGTATTGTTTTTCAACCATCTTATGTATTTTTTGATGCTGAATACGAAGGTGTGAATTTAAATCCACGTGCATCAGTAGTTTTCTAATTATTTTATTTTATTTTGTTTTGAAAATTCAATACTTTTGTTATTATACTAAATACCCTACTATTTCAAATACGTTCAACGATGATAGTGTGGCGTTATGGAAAAACATTTTTCTTTTCACGCGATGGTGATTGGTTTGAATCAAACACCGATTATTTTGTATTTGTTTAAACTTAAACCGTGACTGACAACATGTGTTACGATAAACATTATTAAAAAATATGTTACAGTGCATAAATGTTGATTTACGATAATTAGAGCTGCTTTATTTTATTTTATTTTATTATGATGCTTATATTTTATTGTAATTTGAAATTATTTATGGAGTATTCATTAGGTGTATGTGAATATATGAAAATCAATTTTCGTTTTTCGTAAATTTTGTATGTAACAAAGTAATTTATAGTTCAACTTTTAAGTTTAATTATGCAAAACTGATAATTATTATTGTGTATTAATTGAAGTAGTTTCATTCAGAATTGTTTTATTGAAGAAATGATTTATCTTTTCTTTAAAATTCAATACACCCTTCAAGAGTATCCCACCTGACATGTGAAGAACACCCCAACGAGCACTCGCTTGTTTTTATATATGTATTGTATTTTATATGACGAAAGTTAAAATGAATTTGATTTATTACACACAATGCACTCACAATACCCGATGATGTCCATTTATGTCAAGATACTTAGGTACTAATTAGTGATTTTTATCATTAAAAGCATAGTTGTAGGTAATCTATTCAAGTTGTATAAGTATATGACTCTAAAAATGAGATAAAAATTAAATTACTACCTATACCAAATATTTGATACATTTTTAATACTTCGGTATTTTTTGGAAAAATAATATATTATATTTTGCTTTCATCCTTGCTATTTGCTAATATTTACCATAAAACATGTATTTTACGAGTTTATAGTAGAAATATGTAATAATATGCATTTTATTCAAAATATACAAAAACATTCAAAAAAAATTTACCTTCATATAATTCAAGAATGTATCAATTGTGAACATTCCAAACAAATGTAGTAACCAGAAGTAGCAAGAAAAACATGCCAATGCATATAAATTCTAACCCTATTTATTATTAATATTAAATAAGTATAAAGTTATTTAAAATTAAAAAAAAAAAAAAAATACAATTTATATAAAGTGATGTTCTTTGCACCTCAAGTGAGATACTCTTGGCAAATGTGTTAAATTTTAAAGAAACAATAAATAATTTCTTCAATGAAACGATTCTGAGTGGAGCTTTAATTAAAACATAATAATAATTATCAGTTTTGAAGCATTGCACTTAAATCTTGAACTAAAGATTATTTGGTTACATACAACATTTGTGAAAAACGAAAATTGATTTTATATATTCTCTTACATCTAGTGAATACTCCATAAATAATTTCAAATTACAATAAATTACAATAAAATGTAAACATAGTAATAAAATAATTAAGCAACTCTAATTATCGTAAATCGACATTTATTAACTATAACATAATTAGTACTAATGTTTATTGTGTCTCCTGCGAACAGTCACAGTTGAAAAAAAAAGTGCAAAATATTTAGTTTATCTGGTAAGATTTGAATTGTATTCGAACACTTAATGCCTGAACCATATATCAGACCATAAGAACAGCGTTGAATACTATTGAAATAGTAGGTATTTAATATAATACTCGAAAATATTGAATTTTCAAATTAGAATTATTAGAAAACAATTAATGCACGGGAATTTCAGTTCACACCATTGTATTCAGGATCGAAAAATACATAAGATGGCGAAAAAACATTACCAATCTTTAAGGGTTTTCACAAATTAGAAATACACCTTTGTTTTTGTGCGTACTTTCTCTGATTTTTTTTTTTATCAAATCCTTGTTAAATATTTAATCATTCATGTGTAAAAAATTTTATTGCACCAAAATATTTGCAATGAAATTCTCCACTTAGGTACCAAATTTCATAAAAATTGGCCAAACCAATTTTTTTTAATGTGTGTAATTTTAGGTAAAATTAATGAATTTCGTCAAATTGCCAACTTTAAACAGTTATTGAGAAAAAATTTGACTTATAATTTTCGAGATTTTTTTAGATCAATTAGACATATATGTAAGTGAAGTATATTAAATGTTCACATCTTAATATCAAGAATTAAAAATTTTATCGCATCAAAACTTACAAAAAATAAGAAATTTTCAGTATTTTCAAAATACCATGCTTAACTCAAAATATAATGAATGGTTTTGAAATTTTTTGTTTGTGACCATTTTTAGTTGTTGGTGAAATTTTCAAGTTTCTAGCTTCATTATTATTTATTTTTGAACTTGTGTTAAAAAACTATTTTCAATTTATGAAATCTCCAGTAATACCATATTTTACCATTTTTTGTTAATTTTCTGTGTTTTTAAAAAGAATATTGGAAAATTTACTTCTCTGTAGTACCATCTAAGTGCGATTTTGGATCTATAGAGTTACTGATTGAAACTTTTAGATGAGTATTTCTATAAAAAAAAAGTGTTCACTGAAGGAGTAAAAAAAAAAAAAAAAAAAAAAATGTAATTTCCATTGTAAAATCATAAGTTTCTTCGCTCTACTTGAAATCTAAAACAAGTTTTGATTCAACACTACTGTTATGTAGCTGGTAGATCACACTTAACATCTTTGTTGTGATTATTGGTATTGGTTAAATAAATTGAAATGATTGGACTATTTACATACCTATTGTATATTACAATTAATTTTATTTTTTTTAACTATTTTGTGTTTAGCTTTGGAACAATGATCATAAACCCGATAGAGTGCATAGTGCATTGAAAAGAAGTTTAAGATTGTTGAATTTGGACTATTTAGATTTGTACCTTATTCATTGGCCATTTGCAACTACTGTAAATACAATTTTTAAGTTATAATAGTTAAATATAAGTTTATCAATTTTATTTATTTTTATTTAGGATGATCCTGTTGATAGTGAAGGGCGGTATAAAGGTTCTAATGATTCTTATTTAGAAACATGGAAAGCTATGGAACAATGTGCTCAAGCCGGACTTACAATATCAATAGGAGTTTCCAATTTTAATATTAAGCAAGTGAAAGACATTTTAGAAATAGCAAAAATTAAACCAGTAGTTAATCAGGTATTTCTTTTTTTTTTAAATAATATTTGATATCTAATAAATTAACTTAATAGAATAGGTAACTTAAATAATTATATTAGAATAGCATTAGTAAAGTTTAATTATTTGTGTCATTAGTTTCATATTATAATTATTTAATATATTAGCCTCCAAAATTGTTGTAAGTAAATATTATATTAAAAAATCAATCAGAATTGTGAAAAA
Organism: Stegophylla sp. TES_Ste_2020; assembly: GCA_025469315.1. NCBI lineage: Eukaryota > Metazoa > Arthropoda > Insecta > Hemiptera > Aphididae > Stegophylla > Stegophylla sp. TES_Ste_2020. Next base: position 1,454 of record JAIPRM010005842.1, on the reverse strand, counting down.
ATTAAAAATTTTTATTATTGTCTTTATTATCTATGTAGGTATTCAAAATTGTTATTTTTATTCAGCGTCTTTCTAAGAAACATTCTTTTAGGTTGAGAATCATCCTTATCTTACACAAAATAAACTTAAAGAGTTTTGTGAGAGCAATGGCATACTACTAACTGCATATGGGCCTCTTGGATCACCTTACAGAAAAACGAACGAAAAAAATCTGTTAGATGAACCTATTGTTAAAAATTTGGCTAAGAAATATTGGAAAACTAGTGCTCAAATTTTAATTAAGTTTCAGGTAAAATTTTTTATTAGTTATATTTTGACTAACAAATAATAATAAACTTAATGATATTGTTAAATTAAGATCCAGCGAGGAATTATTGTTATTCCTAAATCAACAAATCCATTGAGACAAAAAGAAAATTTTGATGTTTGGAAATTCCACATGAGCAAAGAAGAAATGGATTCACTTGAATCATTGAACCAAAATCTACGTTTTGTTCTTTTCACACCGTAAGCTAAAATAATACAAATATTTTTCAATTAATATAGCTAGGTATTTTAAAATTTATTTTATTTTTCAGAGCAATTCACTTAAAAGATTATCCATTTCATGAAGAAGACAGTGAACACTAAGAATTAAAGTAGATTTGAAATAAAGTTAATCTTTGTATAACACAAATTATATTAATCTTTTTATTGTTTAGAACTCATGATTTAAATATATTTAAAATAGAAAATTAAATATTATTAACCCGTCATCAGTAGCTTCGGTCTTTTACACCGAGAGTTTTCTGATTTTCCAAATAATTCATGTTTGGAACCACGTATTTTCTTTTTCATCACGATACCTTTTCTTCAACATATATTAAATAGTTAATCTGAGTTAAGTCCCAATTTTATACATAATACACGAAATAATACTATTTATAAATAATTTTTCGGTCGAAATGACTGATGCCACTATTAATTAAAAAGACATTTTTTAAAAAATCTCTCAAGTGAGCTATGTATGAATTATTGGAAGCACAGATTAACTATAAAAACTTTGCCACGACACTTGAAAATTAGTCTAAAAAAACTTACCGGACAGGTACAAGAACAGACTGAACGCCAAGATTGTCCCGGTAGATGTGTATACTGTTCAACAAAAAAAAATCGCAAGACTAATACTCGCTGTGTTCACTGTAATTCACCCATTTGCCGAGAACATACTACACCAGTATGTCCTGAGTGTTCCAGAAGCGTTGTTGATGAAGCTGAGAGCTCAGATGAATATGTGTAAAATATATATAAATTTCATTCACTGCCATGCACTTATTTTATAAAATATTTTTTTCCAAAGTTAAATCTATTTTTGTTTGCTATTATTAATTAATATTTATCTTATGTATTTTTAGTATTTTATAATGTTATGATTCCTAAGTTGAAAAGTTTGTTTTTAAAAACAGGTAAATTAT
>JAIPRM010005841.1:0-19751 GCA_025469315.1 Stegophylla sp. TES_Ste_2020 | reverse complement strand
GGGCCCCAAAAAAAAAAAAAAAAAAAAAAAGGTGATACCCACATCCCCCCCCCCCCCGAAAAACGCATATGGGGATTCGACATCGATCACGAGCCGTAATTCGCCACTTTTCCAAAACTAATAACACACTTACCCGACGTCGGAATTGAGTTTTCGACGCGTCCCCAGTCGTCGCACACCTTTGTCGTACCTCAGTTGAAATAGTTAATATTTGATGGCGGATAATCCCCCCAAGGGACGACGGTCAGTGTCGCGTATCGCTCTCACGTCCGACTACGTTTCCGGTTTTGGCCAAATCTGCAGGTATTCTGTGTCGTCCGGTGTGTGAAAAACCCTTTTGAATTTGAAAACTCTTGTACGCGCACGCGGCGGTGAATTATCGCACGTCATCGCACGTCAGGAATTTATCGTCGTGCGAGCCGGCGGCGCGCAGGTGAGTGAAAACCACCAATTGTCATCGGTTTTCGTCCGACGAGCGGAGCGATTAATAATAACACGTATTTTACATCACCCCCCCTACCTCCCCACGCTGTACGAGGGACGTATATAGCCTAACCTAACCGCCGCCGTCACGGGGTGATTTCTCGTTCGCGTTTATGCGATGATTATAGCGGGGTCTGAAATAGTGTGTACCTCTGTACCGGGCACGTGGCCAGCATATTATTTTATTTTGACCTGAAAAGAGAGCAGTGGAGGATTAAAAGGAGAAGTCCCGGGGACCTACCCCTCCCCTTGGTCAGTATATATACATTCGTAGTTGTAATGGTTTACGACTAGGGCTCTGGACTTGTTGCATTTGCATATTTTTTTTTTTTTAATGTAGAATAATCTAAGTGAGATAATACAAATTAGTTTTGAAACATAATATGAACTGAAGTACAAAAAGTTTAATCGCATATTTTAGAATTTTTTTTTTTTTTTCGTGGGGGGGGGTGTGAAACGAATATATGACAAATTTTGGTAATTATAATGTTATTTATAAATCATATTAATGCATTTTAAATTCTGAACGAAATGAAGAAGTTTGTTTTTTTTTGTTTTTACAATGATATTTATTATTATTTTTCCCCCCTTTTTTTCTTTTTCTTATGGAAATACTTGTCCAACAGCAAATTTTTGATACCGGATTTGTCTCTAGTTGGTACTTAAAAAAGGAAATTTTTTTAATTTCTCAATTCTCGAAAAAAAAATACTCGGAGACCACCAATTTTTGATCCGAATTCAAACTGGAAACCAAGAAAATTTCGAAGATCCGTCTGAATATTTAAAATTAAATGACTTGATGTATTTTAAATACGAGCTGATAGTGTCTGTCACCTTGGAACGTTCGTTTTCCACTAACAAAATATATACATACCAACCAACAATGACCGTGAATTTAAAATTTGATAATATTTGAAAATGTCTTATTGTACGGTCCAACTTTACAAGTAAACATTTAATTATTTTTACATTTTTGATAATATTATAATATTTTTTTCACTGTGGAAAAAGAAAATCATACAGACCAATTATGTTTATAATATTATTGTTGTCAAAAAAAAAAAAAAAAATACTAGATAAAAAAAAATTAGTCAAAATTTTAAATTAAATTTATATCAATTGGTATTAAAAACGAATCAGTTACATATTTTTCAATTATTTTAAGTACACACGTGTACATATTAATTTCCTTTCTTATAAATTTTCTGCAAAAAGTTCCGAACCCTATTTATAACAGCTGGCTGACGGTCACGGTTATAATAATAATAATAAACATTATGCCTATTTATTTAGTTACTTACTCATTTTATACATTTGATATTTTTCATAATAATTCATTTTTATCATATTTTGATCGCTACTATTCATGTGAATTCAACGTTTGACACTCATTAATATTTAATACAATAAATACCTCATTTTTCCAATAACTATCATTATTAATATTTTATGAAAACAAATTGTATGAAACAATTTTTAGAGCAGAAAAAAAAAAATGAAACCGAATTGAATTTATCATTATTAGCTTGTCGGACAATCAATAATTGATCGTCTTTTGGTCAAAATAGAATATTATAAAACGTATCGTATCGTCTTCAATAATAATATTAATAATAATAATATGTTCATTTAATGCTCGTAAATTGGTACTAATTCCTAAGGGGTTTCTCGTTAATGTCTGGAAAAAAAAACTCTTCTGTACCGCATTTTTCCCCACCCCCCCCTCACCCAACCACGTTCAGTTTTACAGTGGGAAATTACTGTGAACGATGAAATATACTGTAAAACGACAAAATTAATCGTTTCGCGTTTCTCGCGCGTAAACATTGATTCTTAGCCGCTGAACGTTTTAATTAAACCGAATGCAAACATAATATTATGTATATACATGTATATACATCAAGGAATGCACGGCGACGTACTCATTCGTCATTTTCTAACGACCGTTGTGAATGCAAAATTATGAGTGGGCCATAAATTATACGCGCGACCGTTATATTATGTTTAACAATAATAATAATAATAATAATAATAATACATTCGGTTAATATTACACTCGTAAAAGATATTATACAACCAAAAAAAAAAAAAAAAAAGTATTGTGTGCCGTTACAAACAAAAATATAATCGATTTTTTTTCGAATACATTCATTAAATACATACGCGCGGGCTAAGCCGAAATGTAAAAACTATTTTTCTCTGATTCTCCTTCAATGAATAAACTAAAAATAGAAAATTAATCAATCATCAAAATGCAAGCCCGTAATTAGACGTTTGCCCCACTCGGGTAACATATACGTAGTTGAGTCGCCCTTTTGGAAAAATTAGCATCACGTTTTTGTTTTTATACGTGTAACACGACGAATATATTATACATTTTGAAGGCGACCATTGAATTGGCTCCCTAAACTGTTAAATATTATTAATTAACAAGGGGTTCTCATAATATAATACTAGATTACTTTTTCGACACTAACTTATTCGCCACATCCAAATATCTTCAACTTTTTAAATATATTATATAGTATTCAAACTGATACAAAAATTATTATAAGAAGTTTCAATATAATAAAACCACACCGAAAAGAAACTAGGGATAAAATAAAATTTTTAGAAGATGCAATTCAATAATAAATCCTCGGGAGCCAAATCAAAGATACTTATAAAGGGTAAAATATTGACTACCTGTGTTTTGGGAGCCAATTCAATTGCGCTGATTTTGAAATCTCTAGATGTGTTTGTTTAAATACTTTCGATTGCACCAACACCAGCTTTTTGAATAGTTTATATTTCTAATATAATAAAAACTTAAAAACCGATAAACGTGTATCGTGTTTAACAAGCTTCAAAACTGTGTATTCCTGACGTTTAAAAAGTTCTTCGTCCGTGTAAACATTTATATTTGGTCGATATATTTACATATAACTACTGTGAAAAAAAAAAAACGCACTAGTGAGGTAAAGAATTTATTGGATGATTTTTCTTAACGTTTTAGGCCGCATTGACGGATAAACCGACGAGCGGTGAGGGGCACTCTGATTTAAACTATAATAATATTATGGGTTTATATTTTTTCCTCACTGCTCGTCCCATGCAAATATACACGCGGCCTTATGCTCACTTTCACCACAGTCAATATCTTTAGTAATTTCAAATTTTTTTCTTTTTTTTTTTTTTTTATAAGTGAAAAATTAATAATACTACATTCCGAGAAAAAAAAACGTATTTTACATTTTAATCGAGTGGAGCGGTAAATAACAAAAACAGTATTAAAATGATGTGATTTCAATTTTTTTTACATCCGTTTTCACGTCTTTGGCGAGTAAAAGTTTCACTGTTGTTCTTAGAAATTATATATTATATTTACGTGGTACACGAAAAAACGGAAGAGGAAATTTTTCTAAATTTCCAATAGAGTTTTTCCAATCGTACTAAAAACTATCGAAACTTATAGAGTAATAACAGAAAATATTTTCGATAAACAGCATAAATTTGATTTCAAACTAAAACCTCACGCAGAATTGATAAAATTTTTTTAAAAAAAAAATGAAAACGCGCAAATAATGGAAGTATGAAAAATCAGAAATGTTTGTAAAATTTTATCTACTTCAATGTTAAATCAGATAATACAAAAGAAAAAAAAAAGCTGGACATACTTCGCACGATGGGTGTTCTTCGCCCGACAGGTGGAATTCTCTTGACGGGTATATTAAATTTTAAAGAAACGATAAATCATTTCTTCAGTAAAACGATTCTGAACGAAGGAAGTTAATAATATAAGAAAAAAAAATGTCCAAAATTTTTTTTCACATTTTCAAAATTGTCTTACGCCAAAATCTTTTTTATAAGATTTTCTATCTATGTTTAAATTTTCATAAAATTCTGATCAAAAAATGATGGTTTTCGTGTCGTTTTTGTCAAATTTTGGGTATTTTTTTCCAAAAAAAACATTGAAGTAATTCAAAAAATGACCCTTTTAAAGAACAATCTAGAGGCAAACTTTTGGACAAGTATTTCCATACGAAAAGTTGTACACAGAAAAAAAATAAAATAAACATCATTGTAAAAACAACAGTTTTGACAAAATTTAAAATTTATACATTACCGACTTATTGTATAATTTTTTTTTTCATTGGTACACGTCAGAGGTTTGTGTCAAAAGTAAATGCAACGTGTAAGTGTACTAAAGAATTTATTTACTCTTTCATCCGCAATATATATTATGCGCGGATAAAAATTAAACAATATTATATAAAAATTAAAAGCCAAAAAAAAAAAAAAAACCCCAGTGTTTTGACCGAATAAACATTTCAAAAACCATATAATATGTATTATTATGTGTACGTTTCATACCGTCTATGATGGGGTAAAACGCGTAAATTATATAAATCCCTATAGTTAGTTGGTTGACGAAATTCATTGACGCAGTTTTAAACTCATCTATTGCGAATCCTATAAAACGGCCTCGCCCATAAATTTATAATGTTCTTCCGGTGTGACCATTATCGCGTGGTGCCATGGATACCTGCAGGTAATATACGAGAGGAACGGTGTGAATAATGGCCGCAGTAAAGAACGGTGAATTTTGCGGGGTCGGGAAAAATGGTGAATATATATTTTTCGAAAAGAATTGGGTCGAGAACATATACTTTTTTCGCGAGTAATTTTAATACGCTTGCTGTATATATATATATATACATCTCGTATGATACATTATAACGCGAATAAGTCTAATTCAACGTGCATCCACTCTCATAATATTTTCTCGTTACTATTAAATTTTTTTTATTTGTAATTTACTCGCACAAAAAATACGTTAACACGTTAACATAACCCATAATAATATGCTTATACAACAACACATTCATTTTTTTTTAAACGTAGAATTATATGACACATATGTCCGTATCTCTATATAGATTTTTTTTTTTTCAGAATTATTATCCTATAATGTTACTGTTATAGTATCTCGTATGTAACGAATAAATTATATGTTTATAAATCAGAGATGGAAAAATTTGAGATTATTTTCGTTTCAAAAAAATAAAATCTTTTTCACACCTGTTTTTTGTTTTAAATTTTATTCAATGGATTTTAAACAGATTTTAATTGTACGATTTATTTGGTAGTTTTAAAACAGTTACAAAAAAAAAAAGAAAGAAACGGTTGAGATTTGTCCAATTTATAATTTCAAAATAGATTTATATATCAATTGTTATTTTTAAGCGTTAATATAGCTGCAACTCTCAAAGTTTCATTAATAAGAAAAAACCCAAAAACTGTGATCGTTACTTTAAAAATCAAGTGATGAGTATTTTGTAAGTGTTATATTTAATTTGTGAGTTGTAACAAATTATTTTAATTAAATTTTTTTAATAATTGGCATTGCAATAAAAATACATTTTGAAAAATGAAATTAATTACAATCTTCGTTCAATTATATAGTCATACGAAACATTGCTGTAAGACGTAATATGAAGATAATAATTATTACTACTTCAAATGTGTTACATAAAATTAAATTAAAATACATGCTTAACTCACTTTATGAAAAGTCTTGTTTAAAAGTGATTTAATAATATTATTTATTTATTTTTGATTAAAACATCTGTGTTTAAAATATAAACTCAAATTGTATTGGTTGTAAAAATGTAATTGTGTAGATAAATAGATATTTTTTAAGTAAATAACGTTGTCAAAAGCATTAGCTTTGTATTTTATAGTCTAATTGCATTTCAGTTGTAAAATAATATGACGCCTTAAAGTAGAAAAATATATTGTTCAAGAGAGGTTTTGACAGAATTCACAAGTCTCTCCAATGAGACCGTGTACCGTGGAAATCGACGAATATAATATTGTAATAAATACCGCGATGTTGATTTTTTTTTTTATTTTCATTTTTTTTCTTTTTTTTATCGGGTCCATAGTAAAACTCAATAGGACGTGTACGCATGCGTATGAATTATTGTCGCTGTAAACAAACGTTTTTATTATTATTATTATTATTCTAACGCTTAACAACAACGAAATGCGCTTAACTCTGATACACACGCGCACGCGCACACAAGCTATTGCGGTGTATTTTATGTGACGTCGTCGAATATATAAAAACAATGATCGGCGGTGGAATTCGAAACGGAACGCGTACGCGACGACGGCGAGGGGTGGTGCAGGCGGAGAAAACGTATGGGGAAGAAAAAACCAGCCAAATAAGTAAAACCTGCGGCGGCGTTCGCCCCGGTTCGCACAACCAGTCCGCCGCAGTTCGTTTTAATCTATCGCCCGATAGCCTAAAATAAATCTCATGTCAATACCAGAACAAACACGCCATTTCCTGCGTCGTCGTCCCGACCCGAGTTTTCACGGGTGGTTTTTCGGCTCTTCCGGGTGTGTGTGTGTGTGCGCGCGTGTGTGTGTGTGTGTGGAGGGGAGGTGTGTAGAAAGTAGGGATAACTGGTGTGTGTGTGGTGGCTGAAGTAAAGAAATGAGTACTACCGTTTACCTTTTCTCTCTCTCTTTCTCTGTTTTTCCATTCACTCGAAAATACACACGCGGTCTTATTTTCCGTGTCACAAGCCACACTCGATTGTCTGGTACGTTTCACCTCGTTCTCTTTTGCTTTTTCTTTTTTCTTTTTTTTTTTTTTTTTTTAACTCTGATAATAACAATGGAAACGACACGATTGGCCGAATCAGATCGAATGATATTGTTGTTGTAATTATTATTCCCACCTCGGGTGGGTTTCTCTTGGGGTGGGTGTGTTGAATTAAAAAAAAAAAAAAACGATACATAATTTCTTCAAACAAAATTACATTGAGTGGCGTTTCAGTTAATCATAGACAACGAAAATTGTCATTTTCTTGAGTAGGTATATTTAACGATTGTTTCAGATTTCCGTTCTATCCAAAATTCGTCTGTGATAATTCGTATTGTTGCAACTGTGGAACAATGGAAATGATTATAAAGTTAGGTGTTTAGTTAAGAACTGGGTCTCAGATTTTATAGCAATTCCTTTTTTTCTACTATGGAGGGTGAATGAAAGATTTATATATATAACTTCATTTTCTTTCTATATGTGATTAATACATGTGTAATTTTTTGCATAGTTTTCAAGAAAAAGTTACATATATCCATAATAATATTGTATCAGACTACCTACTGTATTGTTACGATTAATGAGTGAAATAGATGTACTTTGTAGTGTTACGATAAGTGGTAGTTAAAATAGCTTTCGGAATATTGGAATTTTATCAAAGTGGCAGTAAAAATTACAGCTTTGATACAGACATGTATTATATTACAGACACACAATTATCGAGTACTCGATTTTCGAATTTACAAATCGACTCGACTCGAAAAAATGAACTAGAAAAAAGAAATACTTACCCTACACTATAAAAAAAAAATTATTGAACATAACCTAACCGAAATTATTAATGTATATTAACTGAAACTCCTCTCAGAATCATTTTATTGAATAAATGATTTATTGTTTTTTTTTCTAAATTCAACACACTAGCCAAGAATAACCCACCCGAGGAGCGAAGAAAGTGAAGAATGCACATGATGCGAATTATGTCTGGATTTTTGTAAATGTTTATTTATTGATGCCTACTTTAACTATCCTAAAGGTGTAACGCAAGTGATTTGTGTTCATCGTTTTTATTAGAACGAATGAATACGCCGAACAAAATACACTGTAAACTACATTTCGACATAATACATTTAATACTTTAGCTAATAGTTTAAATTATTATTCATTACTTAGTATTGTGTTAAAACGGATTTTATTAAAATCGATTAATACGTTTTGTTTGCACGTTTATTTATACTTGTGTGTATAATATTTAATTTTAAATATTTTCATGAAAACCAATGCACGAATAAGTGTATGTGTTTATAGTGCATATTATAATCACCTGCCCTTCTCATTAGCGATTCAAAACCGATTGATATACATTTGATGCACATGGATCGATTCGAAAATAGTGGTGTCACGCGAGGGTTGAAAAGAAAAAACAATACAAAGAGCAATAATTTTAAGACGCGTGCGCATACATTGATTAATCGCTAATTAATAAATGTCTATTTATTAATAATAATTATCTATGTTAATATTGTATTGTAACAAATCAGGCACATAGCCAGGAATTCACACCTAGAGTGGCCAAATATTGGTCAAAATCAAACTAGGGTGGCAAATGATAACTGTAGCCCGCGATGAAAAAAAGAAAACACAAGACAATCGCATTGTTATCATGTTTAAAATATGAAAACAACAGTCATAACTTATTCCAAACATTTAATACGTTCATATCTTCATAGCAATATTTTTATACTCACTCCAATTTAACATATTATGGCTTCTGTACTAAATTTTTATTTGAATATTTTGAAATAAAATTCCGTCGATTAATTTTGAAAGAAATCCGTCATTGTGTTGACTACGAAGTAGATGATGAGATCGTCCACGGCGGCGATTGGATTAGTTTTTCCGTTTTTGTGTGAATTCAAGTCCCCAGAGAGAGGTTTATTTGTAAGTTTTCGCGTCGACCTATTTACCTATATAGTTTTATAAATAGTTAAAAAATATTTTTGTCAACGGTGTGCGCGCGCGCGCGTGGAACACGGGGATTCTTAAATAAAATTACCGCATTTTAATGGATATTTACTTCTAATACTCTCTCTCTCTCTCTCTCTCTCTTTCTCTGGTGGTTAAACGGCGGTATCGTTTGTTTTGCTAGAACGTTATCAACATCACAGCTAACCGTAGACTGACACAATATAGTTGTAGAAATATGTAAATTTCCCATGAAAAAAATTTGCGAAAAATTTCATAATGGGTAAAAATAACATTTTGGGTATTGAAGGAAAACTGAGTTTTACTTCTATGATTTATCTTTCATTCATTCTTCCTAGTAAAAAAAAAACAATGGCTACAAAATCTGAGACTTAGTTTTTAACGAAACGTCTAACTCGATAATTATTTCCATCTTTACTCACTTGCGGAATCTATATATATAAAAGATAAACTGACTGACGAAACCTAAACCGCTGGATTTAGAAACTTGAACTTTTCCAAAGATGTTCCTTATACAACGTAGGTGAGCACTTAAAAATGATTTTTTGAAATTCAATAGAAGGGTGAAAAGGAGGTTCAAATTTTGATATATCGATCAAGGCCCAAACCACTGGGTCTGGAGACTTGAAATTTTGCGCAAAGTTTCTCATACAAGTTAGGCGAGCACTATAAATGGATTTTTAAAAATTCAACTTCTGTAGGGAAAAAAGGGGAGGTTCAAAGACTGACAAATCGATCAAGGCACTTCTCAAAGCGCTAGATTTTGAAATTTCGCACAGACATTCCAGAGCACCAAGAAAAGAATTTAGAAAATTCAACCCCAAAGCATTTTTTTTCAAATCCATCATTTTAAGGTGGTGAAACAGTATTGAGCACGATAATCTTAGTGTACCTATTTTTTTCAGTAAATCGGTAAATTTAAAACTCAATCAGCGTATATTGATTAATTACTACTTTCAAGTTGACATTTTTTTTTAAACATTATTCGCGTTCATATAATGAAGTCCTGGCAAATCAAATCCCCAGCAACTTCGGGTCACGAAAGCTAGTAATATTGTATTTTCATAACGCCGAGTGTGCAATAAACGCGTTCATCAAATCGGCATCAGTTGTGTTCTGTTCAAAACGCGTTAATTTTTTATTTTTTTTTTTTTTTCCATAAGTAAATATAGTTGGAAATATTGGTCACCACGTTATAATATCATAACGACGTCATCGGACCGACCGCCAAATAAACGACTCGGCCGTATCGAATTATAATTTGTACCAAACCGTCGCCGCGCGGTCATTAAAATCGTATTATTCAATGACGAAAATTCGTGATATTTGCATAATAAACAATATGTTTTGTTACACGCGGCGTTGACTGATGGTTTTATACGACACGGTCGACGACGCACGTGTTGGTGAAAATGCTGATTTTCATCTGCTCGGACACCGGCCAATGGTCTTCGGGGCGGCCGTTGTTTCGGTCAACGTGTGGAACTACTACTAGGGGGAAAAAAACACTGTGGCCTGGACGTCGTGTACATAATATTGTTTTTCAGCAAACGCGCCGAATCGTTTGTCCGAACATGTGTTACAAGTTTTTGGCGGGTATGACTATTATATTGCAATTTTTTTGTTTATTATTATTATATAATATATAGGTTTTGTTTTGTTTTGGTTTTTGGTTTTTTTTTTTTTGTTCTGGTTCCCGGTCCTTTCCGGCGGCGAAAATGAGTTTATGATGATCGAGGAGTACCGCGCGGAAATCAATATAATAATATATTATTCACAAATCACTTTCCAATGATCACCGACCGAAACAATTTTCATGACTGTTTTTCGCAAAACGGTTTCTTTTAGAAAAAAAATCATTTTCGAAAAAGTACAACCCTTAACGGTACTACCTACGTGTAATACAGAGAAAAAACACCCAAAATATCGTCGTTCATATGGGTTTTTTGTAGATTTGTTTCTTTTCTTGTATACCTTCGAGTAAGGCATATTATGTTGATATGTAACGAATTATGTATGGTAAAAGTATTGATATTTTGTTAAATTATAATCTCTTAAACCCAATATTATAATGCATTTTTTATAATTCAAAAAAAAATTTAAAATTTAAAATTAATCATTCTAAAAAACGATATAAAACAACTAACTACCAAAGATTATTAATTGATAACCGTAAAATATGCATTTTAACAAAATCGATAGTAGTTATTTAGTTATAACTCAATAACGTTCTAGAAACTTGAAATTTTCATCCGCTATCAACCACAGTGCAGAGTAAATTCAAAATTTTTTCAAAATTTTGGTATAATTATAGAATTTTAGAATTTATTTTGTATTTTTTTTTTCTAATAAAATTTTATATTTTCGGTATAATTAGCTGAAAACCTAATACAACCTTATTAATTTATATTATGTTTGCTTCATTTTATTGGGAGTTGATTTTAAAACAAATATTTTTATTAGTTTAATATTGTTGGTTACTATTCACTTATGCATAAGAAGGAAAACGACCAAGAAATTGTGTGTCTTAGGTTACTTCACTCTTCACCTTATTTAAGATTAGCTCTTCCGGTGTGCAATAGTGAATTATTAAGTGGTAATATTATTTAAAACATTTTAAAATGTTTTGAAATTCAATGGCATTTAAATTATTGACTCAGAAACCTGTCAAATCATTAAATTAAATTATTCTATTGATTTTCCGCGTTTAAGTACCTTCGTTTTACGTTGTACATTGTTTACTGTGTGATTTAATTGCGTGATATTTTTTATGGTAAATTATTTTTTTTTGAACTTTCAATTGATCTTATTGTTTATATAGTTTGTGCGCTGATACATTTAAAAAAATGAAAGTGATTGTGGATTATAGGTGTTAAAAGTTTGTTTCGAGGAACTGGAAATAAACCTTAAGACTAGTGGATGAAAGTGGGATGGGTTAGAGTTTATGATTTAGTTAAGTGAAATTTAGGGTGGACCGAATTAACGGGTAAAGTCTGTGTTTGCGTTTGGGGTGGAAAGAGGTTGGAAGGATTGACCAAAAAAAAATGGATATGATCAGAGAAGGAGTTTTTACAAAACATTGTTTTAGATTTGGGAATGGATAGATTGGAAATAATTATTTATAAGGAAAAATACGAATCAATCGGACTTAGTACCCATTAGAATATTTTATGAATGATTAAAATTCGAACGGATTATTATTTTTGCATAGTTATCGTAAACAGAAGTTAATTAATTTTTTTTTTTCACGATTGGAAATAATATAAATTTTCACAGTAAGTGGGTATTAGTATGGTATATTGTTGTATTGGGTCATTGACTAGTACATAGAAGCCATTCGTCGAATACTGGTTTTCTGAGACTCGAGGTGATTACATTTTAATTAGTCTAATTACATTTTAATCACTTATGATGGGGAAACGGTGAGGATGAAGGTAAGAGGTAACAGAGACGGGGATTTTCCGGACGTTTCAGATATTGGAAATTTCTGCTCAGTCAGCAGGATGAATTATTTCTACACAATGTTTTGATAACTGCTGATACACTAAGAAAATGTCATGACATCATGACGTGTGAAGAGTATGATTAGAAACACAGTGTTTTGTACGAGACGCTTTTGTGATCAGTCTTATAGCGACGAGTTTCTTATCAACGTGTCTGTACGTTGTATAGATTGATATAATATTTTGTTGAAGTTGATTGATACAGACGAATATCATAGTCTCGAATAGGTGATATTTTATACTCAGTTCTCACGTATGTGCTTAGATCTGTCCAAATCTCTGTTTCTCTTGTTATCGTCTATAACATTTATGATAAACACAGATCCAAAAAATATATCACCTATTAACTTATTGTTATATGTATAAACAGAGACGTATTTAAGAATTTTGCGCCCCAGATCAAAAAAAAAAAAAAAAATACGCCCCCTTTAAACAGTTTTTCTCTGCTTTTGGAAAAAGTATTGAGAAATTGGAAAAATTATCTCTTTAAAGTACCATCTGGGTTCGATTCCGGTTCTATAGAGATACTGATCGAAACTTTTGGACAAGTATTTCTATACGAAAAAGTGTTTCCAGAAAGAGAAAGAAAAAAAATAAACATCATTGTAAAAACATAAGCTTCTTCACTTCGTTCAGAATTTAAAATACAAATGATTACCAGAATAATCATTTTATCACTATAATTTTTACTTTTTTTATCAGAGTCAAATAAATTTTTTTATTATATCAAAATACTCTCCAAAATTTACCGCCCGAGGCCCAAGCCCCCTCTGCCCCCCCTAAATACGTCTCTGTGTATAAAAATGTTAATGTTTGGAAGAAAAGTTGAGGTTTGTGTATTACGCATTTAGGTGCATAATAAACATTTAATATTTAAGAATAATTTATGTAAATCATCATACCATGTTTCGTATTCACAATAACTAGGGCCGACAATTATACGCCCTAAAGATCTATTGAATACGTATGCCGTTATGTACTAAAAATAACAAAAATATGCTCTAAAAATAAATTAATAAAAATCCTAGTATTAATTTCTAATGAAGTTGGTAAAAGTTGTTGTGTCTTTCATTTTTTTTTTTTTTTTTTGATTGTCGGAGTCATTGATTACCACAAACATACATATTATCCGTTTTCAGACGACATAAAGCTGTAATTCGTTTTTTTTTTATGTCATGCAAACTTTACTTCTCATATTTTACAAAACAATATATTCCCATCCGAAGAAAATACATTTTCACAATATTTGGATGTGTCGCTCTTGATCCGATTAATGTTGAAAATGTTCACTTTTGGTATTTTTATTGAAATAATTTAAAATTCAAAAATACTAAAATTATTCATAACATATGAAAACGGAGTGGTGGTGGCCGCAGATATATAAAAAGAATAGTAGTCTCCGTCTCGCCAATTTAAATATGGAAGTCTTCTGCAAACAGGTAGATTTTCAGGAAGACTACAATCAAGTTTACATCACGTGAATTTTTTTTATGTCAGTTATTTTGAATTTGATTAACATATTTTAGGTTTTAGTTATTTTTTAAAAACTTTTGATTTGTAAGATTATTATTAAGCTAAGGGGGGGGGAGGAAAATTTTGTGTCACTCAATTGTTTTAGATTCTAAGGGGAGCGAAGGAGCTAGTGATGTTGTAATAATTATAATAATAATTTATTTATTTTTTCAAACTAACAATAACATTTTTCATAACACACATAATTAGTTTGATTACCTCTAGTAAGCTAAGCTTGAGTTGAGGGTAAGATTTTCTTAATTTATACTATATAGAATAAAGTAACTACGGATTAATATAAACAAATTTTTATTGCATTGTTTTCCAAAATGCCCTCACGTCGCACAGCAATTCGAGGGATATTTTCGATTAACGAAGCGAAGCGAAAGCGAGTCATGCCCTTGATCAAGGTGGTGGGCATTCGGAAAAAATCCAAGTTCCCGCGCGTGTACTTTAATTATTGTCGTTGCCCCTGCGCGTGCGCCTTGATAAACAAACGACGGGATTTTCGTCAAAGTGACCGAACGGACGCGCGCACAACGCAGATAACGCGCGTTCGGCCGCCGCCACGCGTTTTTCTTTCGACTCGGACGCGTCAATCAAGTGCCGACGTGTATATAATAAACGTAACGCGTCACGTACGTTAGCGATATATATACGTATATTTATATATATATATATATATATATATTATGTAATATTATAGCGAATCCTCCGGCGCGCGGTCGTTTTCTTTATCCGTAGTAGTGTAGTCGTTTCATCAATTTCCGATTTCCTTTCGGTCTTCTGGTTCCGTTACACGCGGGCGGCCGACACGGAGGGTCGGAGAAGAGCAGAGAAACGAGAGAGATAAAATGAAAAAATAAACCCGAAATGAAAGAAAATCGCACCACACGCGTCCATCGCGCACGAACGGGTCCCGGTCGTGTCCGGCGTGACCGCTTTTTCAAAAACTCGCTTTTTCAAAAACGACCCGATGTTTCGGCCGCGCGCGCGTGATAAATGAAACCGCAACGGGCCGCCCCCCCTCCCCCTGATAACGAAGAAACGCGCGTTAATAATAATAATATATATATAAATAACCTCCTTTTACGCGGACGACGACGACGACGACGTCGACGCAGAGTCCCGTCTGCTGCACGTCCGACCCTACCGACCGCCGAGTCCTTTGACAGCGTGTAAACAATCGTGCGGGAAGCCGCCGCCGCCGCCGCCGCTGCGTCGTCCGCCGCTCGCGAGCTCTCGGCCATTTCTCACACGTCACCGGACCCGCGGCGTTTTACGTGCGTGTGTTTATCGCGCGGAATTCGCGGCGGCGGCGGTCATTCGGGGGCCGATATATTATATGAATTTGCTCTGCGCCCACCACCCTGCCTAGACCCGTCGAACGAACGGTTTTAATTGGTTCTCGGCAAAAGACCGCACCTCAATGTATCTTCGTCAAACCCGTGACCCACGCGATATACTCGCACACACACACACTGTTGCAGCTGCTGCTATTATATATATATATATATATGTCTTCCGTTGTCGTCGTTACACTGTATCTCTATTTTATATACGGGTTAAAATTTCTTTTTCCATTCACCCATCGTCCCAAAGTCGTGTCCAAAACGGTCGTCGTGGCACGTGACGCGTCGCGGTAACGACTTCGTCGGTGACTTAGCTTGTAGTAGATGGGTAGAGGAGGGGGCCATTTAGGCTTTTTTTTTTCTTTTCAAAATGTGCCGAACTCGAGTCGATCCCATTTCATTATCACGCGGGCGACCGTTTTAAAATATTCAACACCGCGCAATTAATAAATAAAACTTGACTTTTTTTTTTTTTTTTATGTTATTTAATATTTATTAAAAACAACAGGTACCTGATTAGAGAAGAAACATATAATATTATTGTTCTTAAAACGATATTGAAAAAATACAGTTTTAATGTATGAATAATATTGACTGCGTTCGTTTGCTCGAAAACAAATCTACAGCTTTTGATATTTCTTGTTCTGGACCACTAAGAACTTGCTAATGATAATCAAGTGGTTTTATTATTTTCTTTTCTTGTAAACTCTTGATCGCACAGAAAAAGTCGTCATTTTTTTAAATCTTTCAAACATTTCGGAAAAACTAACCAATATTTGACAAAAACTTCTTTAAAATTCTTATTTTTTATCCATAATTTATGAAAATTTAAATATAGGTGAAAAATAACATAAAGTATATTTTAGTGAAAGAAAATGTTTGATATATGATTTTTTTTTTTTGTATTTTTTTCTTCTAACACTTTTCAGTTTGTTCGCCTGGCATTTTTCTAACACGTTTTTTTTTGTCATTATTTTTTTTCCTATTCTTTTATTCCATAAAACTGACAGTTATTATATAGTATATTAACTGAATCTCCTCTCAGAATGTTATTGTATATATATATATATATTGTTTCTTTAAAATCGGGCCCCCGAACTTGGTCGGCCCGACTAATCCGACTCTTGTCCTTATCAATCGGTTATTATCAGTGCTTGATTTGGTCGCAGATAGGAATATTTCATAAATTCGTGGGGTGAATTTTGGTAGAAATTAGTAGGGGTACGCTAAAATATTTAAGAAATAGTAGAAGAGGTACTCCGTCTCCTGCGTCCTCCCCCAAATTCAAGCACTGGTTATTACATAGGTACGCGTGAGCGGGGGGGAGGGGGGTGTGCATTTATATTATATTTATGCGTGAGACGGTCTCCTTTGTGCGCCGACCACGACAAATAACGCCGCCGTGGAAAAACAAACGCGTTGTTTTGCTAATAAATACGTCCGTAAAGGTTATACACGAGGTGATAAATGTGTACCGCGGAGGAGGCTGCGGCCGCAGCAGCCGGTGAAATCAGATTAGAAGCTGCGGTCGCCGCCGAACACCATCCGCGTCTAATGTGCGTCGTCGCCCCCACCGAAATACGTGCAACAGAGAGTGTTTTCTTCTTGTTTTTGAATTTCTTTAATTCTTACTATTAAAAATCAAACCTTCCCTTCACAGAACGACGTAACTCATTTTTCGGTCATTTTTCAAAAGATCAGTTTACTGTTTTCAAAGTTAAAATGTAATTTTGCATTCCTATAATAATTGTTTAATACTCTGTTAATTAAATTTTTAAGATTGGATCGAAAATTTCATTTTTTTTATTTATTTTAGATTCTGAACGAAGTGAAGAAGCTAGTGTTTTTACAATGATGTTTATTTTTGTTTTTATTTATTTTTTTTATTTTTTTTTTTCTGTGTACAACTTTTCGTATAGAAATACTTGTCCAAAAGTTTCGATCAGCAACTTTTTGAAACCGGATTTGCCTCTAGATTGTACTTTAGAGAGGTTATTTTTTTAATTTATGAATTCTTCAATTTTTTTTTTTTTGAAAAAACTACCCAAAATTTGACAAAAACGACTCGGAAACCATAATTTTTTTTTTTTTTTCATTTATTTTTTATATTATTAACTTCCTTCGTTCAGAATCGTTATATTGAAGAAATGATTTATCGTTTCTTTAAAACTAAATACACCCGTCAAGAGAATCCCACCCATCGTGCGAAGTATGTCTGGTTTTTTTTTTTTTAGTGTCTGTCAGTTAATAATCTTAAGTCAACTTTTACTATTTTATTTGACTTGTGTCTTTTTTAAATGGATTTTTTTTTTTTTAATAAAACATAGCTACGTATTATTTCGATGGAAAAAAATCGACTAAAACGCATAATAAATCAGTTGCGCGTGACATAATCTCTAGCAGTTTTTTCCTCAGCTTTTTCCAAAAATATCTGTAGAATTCGATTATGGATTTCATTTTTCGTTGCTTGCATATTGTATAAAATGAACAGACCGAAGTCGAGGAATCATGACAACACCCATTATGATGAGTTATTATTAGACCAATTAGTTCACTCCTTTAATAATAATAGGATTCATGGGGGGGGGAATTTCGCGTCTGTACTTGGGGTTTCAGACCACACCGAGAGTATAATAATAATAATAATAATAATACAAATGGCTCGAGGGTAGAAAATAACGAGTGTCAACCGACCATACTGAAAATATATATTTTTGATTGAATCTGCTACCACAGTAGCAGTGTGACAAAGAGAGAAGATGTTTAAAAAGATGAAAAAAAGAAAACCTTTCATTTGTATTTCTTTTGTACTATTCACGGAATGTTAACATACTGTTATAAATCACATTCATATAACACAATTAAGTGCGTAATGTGAGTATGGAAAAACTGTTGTAATAAAATCCTATTATTACACACATATAGTCTGCGACAATCCATAATGATTTTTGAATAATAATATTCACGTGATTGTGTTCGGCGTTCAATTGAAAATCATAGTGCTAAAATATGAACAATAAAATAAAAATTTTATTTCATTGTTTAATATATTGGAATATATATCTTATTCCAAAATAAAATGTATTAATGTAACTTATACATATTATTATTATAAAATTGACAAAATATACATTTTTAGTACTACAATTTTTAAGCTTACGCTCAGTTTCAGAAAATTGACTTAATATATTCCGTATTAAACTATTTGTAACTATTTTTTTAGAGCAGGGTCATCAAATTCCAAAAAAAAAAAATACCTTTTATAATATGTCATTTTTCTTCTTCATAACCTATTTATTATATTTAAATTAATTAAGACCATGATATTTTATTTAAAATAGTTTTTGAGGGGCTAAAAATTATTTGAGGGGCTAAGCCCATACCTAGTTAAGTTTATGTATGTATAACTAAAGCATAAAGAATTTCGAAAATTTGAATTCCGCTGCACCTTCAAATAACGTTATACGATATTGATACGCTGTAATACATACATGCATGGAGTCGAAGTCAGAATTTATTTTATTAGTTCAAAAGTTTCCAAAGCTATTAACATAGATAAAATATTCTACTTACTCGCCGATATTTTTAAATAAAAAAAAATAGATATCCCGTCAAAATACCATAGTTTCTCGTTGCCCGCTTTTCTGACATGTCCTCCAGAGAATTGTCTGCGAGAAAAATACGGTTTCTTTAATCTGCTACTCCAATTTTCAGACTTCTAAATCTTATTGAAATACACTACTTTTAGAGTCATTTTTTATCCTGTACACGGTTATTTACAAATAAGTTAAGGTACGTTTATAATCAAGAAAATGGTCTACATCTGTATGGATTTTATACATTTAGGTACACACATTACCCATAAGTAAGTATATCATCCAATAGAATAATTTGTTTTTTTTTTTTATTTTTACAAGTTTTTTATCATTTCTTTCTTAAAACATTATCTGAAATAATTATTTTAAAGATCATCAATGACTAATGTATTTTGAAAATATATGCGCTCATATAAAAATAATTTTACGTATTTTACAATAATTTTTAAAATTAAAAAAGCCGGACATACTTCGCACGACGGGCGGTATTCACTTGACGGGCGTATTAAATTTTAAAGAAACGATAAATCATTTCTTCAGTAAAACGATTCTGAACAAAGGAAATTAATAATATAAGAAAAAAAAAATTTTTCGAAGAATGTCCAAAAATTTTTTTCACATTTTCAAAATTTTCTTGTGCCAAAATCTTTTTTATAGGATTTTCTATCTATGTTTAAATTTTCATAAAATTCGGATCAAAAAATTATGGTTTCCGAGTCGTTTT
>JAIPRM010005840.1:2076-19752 GCA_025469315.1 Stegophylla sp. TES_Ste_2020 | reverse complement strand
TTTTTTTTTAAAAAAAAAAAAAAAAAAAAAAAATTAAGAATTGAAAAAATCCAAAAAATGACTTCTTTAAAGTACAATCTAGAAGCGAATCCGGTTTCAAAAAGTTATCGATCGAAACTTTTGGACAAGTATTTCCATACAAAAAGTTGTACACAGAAAAAAAAAATAAACATCATTGTAAAAACACTTCGTTCAGAATCTAAAAGAACGCATACGTAAAAAAAAGAAAGTTTGGTAAATAAAAATATATTTACAAACTATTATTTATGATGCACTTGTATGATTGGCAAAGTTATGGGGTGGCAAGACGGGGTAATTCCGCGAACCTTACGGGGTTCGCGGAATTAAATTTTTGTATACACAAGTGTTAAGATAGGTATTTTTTAAAAATAAGCGTATGACATTTGCCTTAAAACGAATCTCCATTAAATAAAAACGTATAAACTTTTTGTTAAAAACTTTTTATAATTTAAATTATGTACGTAATTCCTACGCGTATAACGCGGAACAGTATAGAGTATAATAATAACTAATTCATTTTTATTAACTTTTTGTATTTATTTATTTAAAAATATTTTATTTTGCGAGAGCACGTACGATTAGAGGGCACAACATTGATTATTATATTACAAAACACGAGTGACAAAATATATTTGTATAACAATCTATACTAACATGTTAATAACATATTATTATATAACATAAATTATGTTTTCTCTTACATTACAGTAATATATTTAAAATAATTTAAAATTTAAACTGGTTAGGTCTATATATATATATATATGCCCCGAGAACCCAAATTTATGGCCACGACACTGTCTTTTTTTTTTTTTTATATTCTACATTTACAATTCTGCTACACATGACGTGTCTAGTTTATTTTTGTTTTGTAATATTTATTTTATTCGATACCGCAGTATGAAAAATGTTTCTTATAAAATATAAAGATACATTTTCAACTGTAAATAACATTGTGAGACACTATTGTGTCCATTTGCATATGTATGTGGAGACTTTTATTTTTTACTTGGAAATTTATTCACATATTATTTATAAAATAATAATCAATTTGGAAAGAAGTGCTGCTGGTGATTTAGTGATACCAGCTGTCACAGTGTCACACTCACTGCAGCTAGTACATAGGATATTTTAAAAGCAAAGGTCAGAATTCCACATCGTGGCTAATAAGTTTATAAGGCAACAGTGAAAAGTGGTATTTATTCGTAAATAAACACACACACACACACAATATTTAAACTTTTATACTTATACAAGTTATGTACAGGGCGAAAGATTCCAGAAATTTCAGCAAATGATTTAAAAATTTCGAATACAACAATGTATTTTTTTTTTTTTTTGGTAGTACCCTTGTACAACTCTCAAAATTTTCTCTTTTTATTAAAAATCTTAATATGGGGCGTAACTCCTTTCACCCAAAAATGACCTTCCTCTTTTCGCCCACGTCTTCTTTTCGATCAAGCATGATAAAATAGTTTCCTCTTTTCGCCTAAAAATAATTGCATTCTTTTCGCTCACATTTTTATAACACACACTTTGAGAAACACTTACTTTAAATTATTTATGTCTAACATATGTCATATTTAAATTGTATATTTGTGTAAGTTAGTTTTATAAAGCCATTTAGCATTACCCTGAGAGTACCACGAGGAGGAGGCTTTTCTTAATCTCCAAAAATGTATTTGTGTTTGTGCACATTAAAATGATTATTATATAATATAAAATAGATATGTATTTGTCATTTGTTGTTATGACGTCGTTAAAAAAAATGTTATGTCATGGATTAAGATTTAATTTGAATTTAAAGTGAAATTTTTTGTATAGTTGAATGATATTGATTTAAGATATTCATACCGACTTATATCTCCTCTATTGTACTGTTGTATTTCGTCTTCATTTTGAGTGTAGTTACTCGAGAGACGGTGCTTTTCAAAATGTTGAACATGAAACCGTGGGCGAAAAGAGGAAACTATTTAAATCATACTTGGTCGAAAAGAGGACGTGGGCGAAAAGAGGAAGGTCATTTTAGGGCGAAAAGAGTACCGCCCTTAATATGTACCTTTAATATCAATATGTTTGTAAATACCAGTGTTAGAGAAAAATTAAATTAACCAATAGAAAGCGGTATGTATCTTACCAATTCTACAACAACATTATTCGAGTGTCTGAAATTATTTTGAGACGTCCGTGACAAGTAATATTTAATTTAGCTGTAAAATTTCAATTTACGCGTGTTTTCACGGTTGAAAAACGGGGGACTGGGGTTCAAATGAAAAATGTTGTTTCATTTTAAGTGTGTTAAATGACTACCTGAAGTATCTGACATGTTTCACCCAGTCAACATGAACATTGTACACGTGGCCAAATCATCTGTATAATTAATGATATGGAAAAAGTTCGACCTCTTGATCCGTCCAGTGAACCTACACCTCTGTAGAACTATATCGAAAGAGTTTTAGAAAAAAGAAAGAATGAAAGAGACACTGACATTTTGGATAAAAAGTGAAAGAGAGAACCCGAGGGGGAAACGGTTGTTTCGCTATTATTATTATTATTATTATACAGGGTGATTTTTTAAGCGTGCTCTCACCCCCATTTTTGGCCGTAAAAATGCGAAATTCGGGATTTTTTTTTGTCCGGAATGTACGAGTTACTATAAAACTAATATTTTTCATAACTCATTTTTTTCATGTCACCTTAAAGGGTGTCCTGTGGAGGAGATACAAACATTCTTTTTTCAAACGGCAACCCCTTATTTTAATTACAAAATTATATTATGGTTATTTTTCTGTGAATTTTGATGTATTGAAATTAAAATTTCAACGAGTAGTTTTTGAATATTATTCAAATTTAAATATTAAGGACTTGGGCACATATTTTTTAATTTTTTCTTAATAGGTAAATGAGATAAGACGACGTGACTAATTAATTGTTTGTAAATGTAAAATTTAATCTCGTACACACGACATGATAATATCTATGAACATTTTGACTAATTATTGTTTCTGATTAAAGGTTAATTGAGTAGATTTATAATAATAATTACGAACTACGTACGTAACTAAATATGTGCCCAAATGACAATTTTCCTTAATATTTAAATTTGAATAATATTCAAAAACTACTCGTTCAAAATTCACAGAAAAATAACCCGAATATAATTTCTTAATTAAAATAGGGGGGGGGTAGCCATTTGAAAAAAGAAAGTTTGTATTTCCACAGGACACCACCCTTAAGGTGACATGAAAAAAATGAGTTATGGGGAAAATATTGGTTTCGTTGTAACATGAACATTTCGGAAAAAAAAAATCCCAAATTTTGCATTTTTACTGCCAAAAATGGGGGTGAGCACGCTTAAAAAATCACCCTGTATAGGTCATGACGACAACAAGAGCAC
The DNA here is from genome assembly GCA_025469315.1 of Stegophylla sp. TES_Ste_2020. Taxonomy (NCBI): domain Eukaryota; kingdom Metazoa; phylum Arthropoda; class Insecta; order Hemiptera; family Aphididae; genus Stegophylla; species Stegophylla sp. TES_Ste_2020. The sequence continues at coordinate 16,334 of JAIPRM010005840.1, read as the reverse complement.
ACGCGCCCACGCAAAACCACACGCTGGTCGTGTGTCAGACGTCTAGTGCAGTGGTTCCCAATTAGCATTTGGTCGGGGACCCCTTTTTTACGAATGTGCTCTTGTGAAAGCTCCATATTCTTTCTATACATAATATATGTTGTTTAAAATTTATTTAACAGAAATGCGAATCAAGAAATACCTTCTTTTTATGATTTATTTTAATAAACACACCTTTCTGTAGTATTATGAATACACGTTTTCTCAAATAGAAAAAATGAAAAAATCTATAAAAATAGCAGGTTTCATCTCGACAAACCAGGGTTGGCAAAAACCCGGGCTTTTTTGAAAAAAACCCAACCCAGTAAGGCTTTTTCCAATAAAACCCCAAAAAACCCAAAAAACCCGTTGGGTTTAATGTGAAGTTGCTTAAGTGGGCGGTTTTATGGGGTTTTTCCTAAATTAACCCACCTGAATTTTTTATTTTTTTTTATATTTTGACTGCACCAATTTTCATTTTTTCAATAATAGAATAATGAACTTCTGATCTACAACCGTGTATTTGATTTACCGTAATCCTTTAACGTGTTCATAATTTTGAATTCTTATTATTGTTAACTTTTTTAATTTAAAAAATTTTTATTGAATTTTTTTTTTTTTTTGAAGGTCTAAAATTATAAAATTATAAAATTATAAAAAAATAAAAGTGGAGTCTATCCATGATGGAGTCGGGTTTTTTCAATGTATTTTTAAAAATTTTAATGGGTTTAACCCAGTAAAGTAGCCCGGGTTTTTTCGGGCCGGGCTTTTTCGTGCCAACCCTGTGACAGACAAACACAGCCGCGGACCCCCTCCCCCCCCCCTAACATCAATCAACCTACGGACCCCCCGAAGACCACCTGCAATTGGGAACCACTGGTCTTAATACTTTTGCCACTGCCGCCGCCTCCGTCAGCCAATCATCTGCACGGTGGCCGAGTGTTATTATAATACGTGTAAGGTACAGGATCATCGACGACTTTTTACGACGACCCCGGCTGTTGCTATTTGACGACGAGGAAACCAATTTGTCCCCGCAGGGACCCCGGGGAGTATACGCGACATAGCGTCGGCCGTGAGGGGTGGGTGGTAAAAAGGGATGTGGCGGCGAGTCCTAGGGGAGTGTCGTCCCGTCAGTGGGGCCAGGGTGTGCTGCGGAGGGCTGCACGTCCGGCGGGGTAAAGCGAAAGTCGATCAAACAAGCCCGTTTCAATGGAAAGCACTTCCGTTTTCCGACAACTGCAGCGGTGATACGCACGCGTATCGGATGAATTATTATGAAGACTTAAATAACGATGCGCGTGCGAATACCGTACGTCACAGTGGTTCCCAATTGATGGTCTGCAGACCCCCAGGGGTCCGTCGGTCGATGTTAGGGGGGGGTCAACGGTTATTGTATTTATTTATTTTTTTTTTTTCGAGAAAATGTGTATATTCATATTATTACAAACACGTGTGTTTATTGAACTAAATTATTAGAAGAACGTTTTTAAATTTTCACGTTTAAATTAAATTGAAACATATTAGACGTGTACAGAAAGCAGAGAATTTCCACAAGTATATTCATAGAAGGGGGTCCCTGGTCCGATTTAACAAACTTTAGCTAGGGGTCCTTGGCATTGTGCTAATCGGGAACCACTGCCGTATGATACGTAAACGAGTGAAAAAAAAAAAAAAAAGCTGTTTATTAAATTTGCTCTCGTGAGTAAATAATAATAATTGTTATTCGCCCGAGAAAAAAAAAGATTTTATACGATCGTATATTACTATCAAAATAACTATTTTGCTACGGACACTTATCGTTGGGGCTGTGAATTTGTAGGAAAGTGCATTTTTTTTTTTTTTTTTTTTGGTGATTGTGAAACATAGCTTTGTAAGTACATAATTTGAATTATGTAATAACGAATCCATGTATGAAATTTTTATTTTATATTTTTTGACGTTTTTAATTTTTTAGGTCATTTTTTTGCATCTTTAATAAGTCATATTTTCCTTTTTTAGTACATTTTTCGCTATTTTTAATTAAATTCCGTCAAATAACATCTTTCGAAAACCTTTTTTTGTTTTACACAGGCTACATTATACGTCGAATTTAAAAAGATTTTAACAATTAAATTTTTTTTTTTTTATAAATGTTTCAAGTGAATGGCATTATATTACAAAATTCAAATTCAATCAACGATTTTTTTTTTTTTTTTTTTTATTAAATAAACATATTTTTATGCGTGTAAAATTAAAGCTACTAATGTTGTAGTGTATAATATCCTATAATATCAATATAAATACAAAAATTAAATTAAAAACCATTTTAAGTGCATTTTATACTATAATTTTTGGTATTTCATATTGCATTTTTTGCATTTTTAGTGCATTTTTTAAGGTTTTTTAGTGAATTAAATTCACAGCCCTATATGATAACTATATAATATTATTAGATACATTTGTACATGCTTTACTTAACAGTGTAAAAATTTGAAAAATTGCTTAGGAAAACCAATTGAATGGCTGTCGAAAGGGGTGAAAAATTGTTTTGGGGAAGAGACGTCGTCCGACGAACAAATCGTAGACGATAGTTCAACTACTCGTTTTGAAACTTTGGAAAATAAATATTTTGAACAAAAACTAGATCATTATCATTTCCCCGAAACAATCAAATGGAAACAGGTAATGGAATTGATGACTGGACTTAAAATCATCATAAAAAAAAAAAAAAAAAACAAAACGGACATAACTCACTTATGAGAGTGTTGTGTTTTTTTTTTTTTATTCGATTTTTTCAGAGATACCTAGTCTATGATCGCTATTATGACGGTAACGGCATAGTTTTTATATGGATCGGAACAGACAAGGACATCGTTCCATGGCGCATGCAAACCGGACGTTGGAACGAATACGCTAAACAAGCAAACGCCTTGTGCATTGGAATAGAACATCGTGGTTATGGAGAAAGTGTACCTAATGGGTTCGGGTTTCAATACCAAGGGTAATCTGTTGATTTCAAGCAATCACACGCGTATATTATTTGATCAGAGCTCTTCGGGTCAGATACTCTTGAAGGGTGTGTATGATTTTTTTAGAAACGATAAATCGTTTCACCGAATAAGATGATTCTTAACAGAAAAAAAAAAAAAAAAAAATAATGACATAAAGACTAATAATAGTCGTCATTTTCAACACACTCAACAAGAGTATCTGACCCGTAGTGCGAAGTATGTCAGGCTTTCTTGTCTATACTTTATTTTACTTTAATTTGTTTTTTTTTTTTTATCTAACAAATAAAGGAAAACAAATATTAAATGTGAAAAAAAAATGATGTTAGAAAAATGTCCATAATTTTTTTTTTCACATTTTCAATATTTTCTTGCGCCAAAATATTTCTCATATTATTGTCTATCTATGTTCAAAAGTTTTCATAAAGTTCGAATAAAAACTTGATTGTATCCGAGTCCTTTTTTGTCTAATTTTTTAAAAATTAAAGAATTGAGAAATTCAAAAAATAGCCTCTCTAAAGTGCCAACTAGAAACAAATCCGCGTTTTCAAAAAGTTTGTTTAAATTTCTTGTTTCTTAAAAGGATGTGAATAAAAAATGTGTAGTGGATGAGAACTCCCCCTACCCTGAAGGCCTGAAGTTTTTGAAATCATCCCCTCCATTATTTTGTCCTGGATCCGCCCCTGCTTCTGTTACGCAGATTTGAATTATAACTAAAATGAAGTCGTGAACGAGTGGTCACGATGTATGAAATAAAAATATTTCAAATTCTTTTCAATCAAGGTTTCGGGTGTTAATTTGGGTGCAAGTCCCTGGTTATGACATGTCGAATTTTGAGTTTTTCACGAATGTGAATGTTTTGGATAATGTTTCAGAAACGTGAAGGACGAAAATTTAAAATACTTGAGCAGTGAGCAAGCGTTAGCCGACGTAGCATGGTTCATACACAGTTTCAGGAATCTGCACACGGGTCACGAATTGCCGAACGAGCTGAAATGGGTAGTGTACGGAAAGGGCAAACAGGGCGCGTTGGCCGTTTGGTTGAGAATGAAATTTCCACATCTCGTGCACGCTAGCTTGTCGCTCAGTGCCCCGGTATTGGCGGTAGAGGATTTCAGTAGTAAGATAATAATTTCGAATAATATCGATTGAACAATTTGGAAAACCATGAGATTCGGAATTGTCATGAAAAAATAAGAGAATATAATTCATGTTGTAAATCAAAATTCTATCATCTCATAATACACAAGTGTCCCGGCAAAATCGTTTTGTTCATTCGACTGTGTTTCGTATATTATATTTTGTATATAATATTAAACCGTATTGTAAAATAATTATTTCTTCTTTTTTTTTTTTTTTTTTTTTTTATAGTCTATTTCAAGCGTATTGAAAGCGATATGTTAAACGTGGAAACGGATTTCAAAAACAAAATACAAGAAGCCTATGACGAGATTAAAAATCAACTAGAAAATAAAAAATTTACAAAAATAGGACAGTTGTTCAAGTAATGTCAATTATATAACGAAATTGATAATTGCGCTAATTAACAACAACACTTCCACCGTAAATCAGCTACCTACGAATTCTAGAAAAATCGAGATTCGACTGACAATGTTCATAATTACATCATATTATATTTTATAATAACATAAAATGCATTTTATTTTTAGATTCTAAGTTAAGTGAAGGTGCTGGCATTTTTATAATGATGTTTAGTTTTAGATTCTGAATGAAGTGAAGAAGCTAGTGTTTTTACAATGATGTTTATTTTTTTTTTTTCTGTGTACAACTTTTCGTATAGAAATACTTGTTCAAAAGTATCGATCAATAACTTTTTGAAACTCGATTAGCCTCTTGATTGTACTTCAGAGAGGTTATTTTTTTGAATTTCTCAATTCTTCAACGTTTTTTTTTTTTTTGGAAAAAACTACCCAAAATTTGACAAAAACGACTCGAAAACCATAATTTTTTGATCAGAATTTTATGAAAATATAAACATAGATAGAAAATCCTTTGACAAAGATTTTGACGCAAGAAAATTTTGAAAATGAAAAAAAAAATTTTGGACATTTTTTTTTCTTATATTATTAACTTTCTTCGTTCAGAATCGATTTACTGAAGAAATGATTTATCGTTTCTTTATAATTTAATACGCCCGTCAAGAGAATACCACCCGTCGTGCGAAGTACACCCATCGTGCGTAGTATGTCCGGCTTTTTTTTGATATTATTTTATTACGTGTACGACTTTTCATACAGAAACACTTGTCATAAAGTCTTGATCAGAAAATTTTTCAATTGCCTCATAGAAGTACTTTTGGAAAATCATTTTTCAAAATTCTCATTGTTTAATCCAACATTTGGGGAAAACAACTCCAAATTTGGTGAAAACATTTTTAGCAAAGTAATGAATAGACAAGAAAGCCGGACATACTTCGCACCATGGGTATTCTTCGCTCTTCGGGTCAAATATTCTTAGAGGGTATGTTAAGATACGATAAATTATCCCTTCAATAATACGAATCTGAGCGAAGTATGTTAATAATATGAAGAACAATAATTGTCTTTACTATTAACACACCAACCAAGAGTATCTGAACCTAGGTGCAAATAATACACATGGTGCGAAGTATGTTCAACTTATTTATCTAATCATTACTTTACTTTACTTTGCTTTAATTTACTGCACTTGTCTTTACTTTGTTTTATTTTAATTTTTTGACATTATTTTATTTTATTTTACCTATTATTTCTATGCGAAATGTGTTCACAAAAGAGAAAATAAAAATAAAAATAAATAAATAAAATATAATCATTATGAAAACATAAGCTTTTTCACCTTGTTCATAATCAAAAATAATTTTCAATTTTATGAAAATTCCGGTAATAGCGTGATTTATCATTTTTTTATCATTCGAAAAGATTTTCCGTGTTTTTGAAAAAAAGTAATTATTAATTTGAAAAATGACCTCTTTTAAGTACTATATTGGTATTATTTCAACTCTATAAAGTTACTGATCGAAACGTTTTGATTGACTAAAATGAGAAAAGAAAGGGAAAAAAAAACATCATTGTAAAATCATAAGCTTCTTCGCTTCGATCAGAACCTAAAATATTATGATGAAAGGTATTTTTTAATATAATTTTCGGAAAGCCTTTTGAGAATTTCAAAAATTCATCTTAGTTGATTAAATGATTAATATTTAATAAGTTTAATTAATTAAATATGTAACTCTAGTTGCATCTATAGAGCCTAATTTTGAATCGAAACTTTTGGACAATTATTTCTATACGAAAACGTGTTTACAGAAAATGAAACAAACGTCATTGTAAGTTTTTACTGTTTCTACTAGTAGCTTCTTCGTTCTGCTCGGAAATTCGAAGTGTCGATCGATATTTAGTTTTGGAAGGGGACGGGTAAAACTAATTTCTCAGTGTCTAATATGGACATTGTATTATTTGACAGATTTTGCGATAAAAATTTATTAGAGAATCGCAAGGAGAGAGGAAAAAATACTGATTTTATGTATTTTACGTTTGCGAAAATTGTGGCAGCTCTTATGCAATACGGCAAAGATGACTTACGAATTATGAAAGAGAAAGTAACCGATATAATGCTTGGGAAAAATGGAAGTTATAAAAATTTAAAATCAGTAAATATTTTATACAATTTATTTACTTTCTTAATTGTACACTACTTTGTCTAAACATATTAACCATTTAACTTACCAGCGTTTGTTTAATGAAATGCTGCAAGTTAGGATTGTTATTGTGAATGGGTATTAAAACTCGAAAATTTCCATATAACAACGTGGGGTGGACTGGCCAATATGATGGGTGGGTTATCCCCATTTGGGACGGTAATATTTTAAGTTACTTGCATTTTTTTTTCTGGGGGGGGGGGCGGGAGGCTATAAATTAGAATGAAATAAACGTAAAAATAGAATATTATTTTTAAAAAAAAGTCATTACTTTGACATCTCGTTTTAATTAATTTTTTTTAAACGATCTTGTTTTAATAATAATATAATGATAATGATTAAGTATATAGTATAGAATAGTCAAAGTTAGGTTAGGTATCAAAAAAAAAAAAAAATTATAGGATAAATATAACAATTACATTTTTTCGATTTTTATTTCCGGACCACCCCTGATAACCACTACTGAAATTAATTTTTAATAATATTTATTTATTTTTTATTTTTATTAGATTGAGAGATTCGCACAACTCATCATGACGGTGTCGAAAATAAGTAACGAAGGATGTCTACAAATGGATTATTTAGCCGCAATTTCGGCTTACAAAACACTAAGTGAAAGAGGGTATCAGACATTACACTACCCATTGCCTGAAACATTAGGAGGTAAGCATACTTTTTATAATAAAATTATATTATTAAACGCGGATAATTAATTATGTAAATATGGATTACAAGAAGCTAGTGTTTTTACAATGATGTTTAATTATTTTTTTATTTTTATTTCTCTGTGTGCAACTTTTCGTACAGAAATACTTGACCAAAAGTTTCGATCAGTGACTTTTTGAAACCGGTTTTGCCTCTGGATTGTACTTTAGAAAGGTCATTTTTTGAATTTCTCAATTCTTCAATGTTTTTTTTTTGGAAAAAACTACCCAAAATTTGACAAAAACGACTCGGAAACCATCATTTTTCGATCCGAACTATATGAAAATTTAAACATAAGTAGAAAATCGTTTAAGAAAGATTTTGAAAAAATGGAAAAAAAATTTTGGACATTTTTCTAAAATTTTTTTTTTCAGATTTATTTTTTATATTATTAACTTCACTTGTTCAGAATACATGCATATAATATTTCCTTACCCGTATGTTTTCTTGTGTATTTAACGAGTGTCTTTAAAATTGTTTTTTTTTAATCCAAAAACACAATCAATGAATTCCTGCAGAAACAATATTATCATTTGAATTTTTTTGTAACAAGTGCATTCCAAATTTGGATATTCTGTTTATAAAACAAAAATTAGATATAGTAATTTGAAAATATTAGGTTTTTTAAAACTGTTATATCTCAATTATTTCGATTTTTTTGAGTTATTGCAGTTTTGAACTGAGGCGTCGTCGATTCATCTCCCCGTTTTGTTTTTTCTCTGTTGTCATAGTATTTAGTGTTGCGATTGTAAACGTGTGATTTCAGAACGAGTGTATCTTTACCAGAGCTGTAACGAGTTTGGGCAATTCGAGACATTGGATAATTTTTTTGGTACCAATATTACACTGAGTTTTTATTCGGAATTTTGCCATGCCGTATTCGAAAGAGAGTAAGTTAAAATAAAAAAAAAAAACCGATACAATTTACCGCTTACAAAGCTATGATAAAGCATTTTTTTTTATTTTTAACGAAATCAAAAAATAATACTAATAAAAAACATACCTGTAGGGATCCCGTATTTTATGGGATTGTCCCGAATTTAAACGAACCGACAAAAGGTCCATAATAACATTTGTCCTGTATTTCGGATAATCCGTCACATGCTTACATTATTTTAAAGTTATTTCGAAAATTAATTATTTGTTTTTTGAATTGCATTTGATATAATAAATCGAGGCCAAATGTAGTTTACTCACGAAGTGTTTACTAAGGATTTGTTTAAAAATGTTTCGTTAATTTAAACCTTTATTTAAATTTGTAATACCAATCTAAGGCGTATCGATAAAAAACTATGGTAACTAGTTTCAATATTTTTTCATGTACGAAAAACATAATAATACTTATTTGAAAAGCAAAAATTTGCTTTCATGTTATCGAAATATAACTTTAGAATTTTGAGAATAATTTTGATTTCAAGGGACTGAGCCGCCCTCACCTCTCCCAATTATTAATTTCTAAGTAAATCACGAGGATGATTTAAAAACTCCCGTATTTTTAACAAATAAATATGGGATCTCTTGTAAATGAGCAGGAAGTAATCAAGTAGCAATAATCAACGGAGGAGTAAAACTAGGGTTCTCAATTTGAAATTTTTCACTTGAAATATTTCAAAATTGAAAATTTCACTCTTCGCGAAATATTTCAATGAAATTATGAATTATATTTTTTTCGTGATATCTGCAGATGATAATATTGTCGTATACGGGAAAATCTTTATTCGTATACAGAAATACTTTTAGTAATTTCAATATATTTTAAAGTCTTCCGTTACGACATGTAATTATATTATTAAAAACGTCTTTCAAAAAGGAATAATTAAAAATAATACTCAGAAATAAATAGTAAAACCAAAACTATATTATTATCAATTTGTCTTCAACGAGAAAAATAAAAACAAAACTAATACAAAAAAAAAAAAAAAAAAATGAATTCAGGAAAAAAAAAACAAAATAAAAACTTGACTTCGGAGAGTGAGTCCCACCACTCGGTGCCCACACGAGTCTCGTTCCAAGACTGATTTTGGATCGTCTTTTTGGATCCAAAGACGACGCAAAACGAACGTAATCGAGACCCCACTCTTTGACGTCACCTTTAATTATTTCATTATTATTATTGTCTACTAAAATCTTAAATCTACTACACCCGTGCGATTTCGCTTAATTACTAGTTCCCATACATTATTTTTTTTTGCGTTTCGGCATCATTTTGCTTCATTGACGAATTTTTCTTGCTGGCTAACTCCCACAGTTTAAAACTACTTATTTGGCTAAAACTTACACTACAGGTATTATATACTCAAATACTATGACATATTTACATTTATATTCTTAGTAATACAACGACATAATTATTTTGTGTTGAGAAGTAAAACTTTATCAACCACTTGATTGTGTCACTAAAATTACGAATTTCCCTGTGATAAATTTACAGTGCGTCTAATGATGTCAAAGTCTAGTAATACATATGTGCCAAAAAATAATTTGTTATTAAGAACAACTTAATACATTTCTCATAAAATTAATCCAAAAAATTTGAATAATATTTTGATGATCTTCAAAAAAAAAAACATTTATACCTAAAATACCTACAATTCAATTAGTTCTATATTATAGTATTTATATATATAGAGACTAAAAAAAAAAAAAATGCAATAAAACAGACATTTCATTGTAATTTGAATTTAGTAAAAATAATAATTCATAAATGTAAGTCTATTTAAAAATTAGCTGGTTTACATATGTATATATATATATATATATATATATGATTCAGTTTAGGCTTTCATAAGGTTATTACCTACAGTAAATTGAAAAGCTTTTAAAGAAACATGAAATTGTTAAAAATTACAAAACTATCAATTTATGTGGGAATGTAACAAATAAAAAACCATGGGCACTATTCACCAATAAGTAATGAATTCTTTGTATTCAAAAATTTTCTTACAACAGACACGCCTACTAATATTTCTATAAATACATTTTGGATGATTTTTGATTTTCCACGTAAATGAAACATTTCGTGAAATATTTCAAGAAAATAAATTTCACGAAATTTTAAAACCCTAAGTAAAACGATGAAAAATCGAGATTCAAGTACCACAAGTGTTCAAAAGCCGATAAAGATGTCTGATTTCGATGTTTTTGTGTTTTAGATATTATCCTGCGGGACAATTAGAGAAAGGCGTTCGCAGAACTAATATCTTTTACGGCGGATTGAGTATTGACGTATCCCGTGTTATTTTTGTATATGGGTCTGACGATCCCTATAGGAAATTGGGGATTATTAATCGTTATCCGGGAAGTACCGTAACACACCTTTTGACAGGTAATCTACAAAATAGCCTTTTTGTCTGTTTATTTTCAAAACGAATTAAACGTTTTATTTTTATTTTTTTATTTCTTTTCAAGAACTTAGCCAAGCAAACATTTTATACTAATTGAATTATTATTGAATATTTTATTTTTCCATAGATGCAAGACATTGTTACGAATTAGACAAGTTACATGACATTCCAGAATTAAATTCTGTCCAGGACGAAATATACCACCAGTTGACGGAATGGTTAGAATTGTCTGCTGAAAATAATAAAGATATTTAAGATTTTATTTTTGAAATTCGACTCTAAATGATATTATAAAATCCAGATAAATACAGAGATGGTCGAAGACAAATTTACCTATTTATCTTGATAAAGTCAATAAATAAACATCTTTAATCTAGATAAACAAATAGATAATTGTTTCAAATCTTTTTTTTTTTTGTGTGTGTGTGTCAATATTTTGTACTTTAGTATCATTACTCAAGTTTATATATTCTAAGAAACCAATAAACAATATTAAGAATTATTCTTTATACAATGTAGGGAAAAAACACGTATGAGCATATAATAATAATTGAAAATGAATTGAGAATTAAATTAATATGAACTCTTTTATAATATATTTTTTTATTTTTTTCAAACATATAACATAACAGTTTATTTTGTACAATATGGGTACATAAGATGGTTAATTTTCTCTCATCATAGTGATAAAAATAGTAATTATGATTTTTAGTCTCTGTTTTACATTATTTTTAATCAAGTTAATATTTGTATACACAATTATTATTGTATTATAACTATTTATCAATAAATATATATGTTTATATTCATTGACACAGAAATTTATTGTAAAAATAACTAGAGAACAATGATTACTAAATGTTCCAAAGATCACTAAAATAATACTGGCTCATAGACACTGCATTTTAAGTTATTTGACCATTTGGTTCAAAATTATTTTTAACTGGTATTTTATAAAAGTATACGTAAAATGCAATGGCATCAAAATAAAATAACACAATCTTATCCTCAATTTTAAAATAAAATTTATTCGGATAAATCAATTATAAATAGACCTTAGGTAATTCTACAGATAATTCACACGTTATTCGTCTAGATAAAATAAAAGATGGATACATTTTCACGTAGATAATATTTACCTAGATAAAAAAAAACTATCATGTTAAATCACAACCACAGATGAATAAGACAACTAGATAGCCTACTTTCCATATGCGCGGTGAAAAACTTTGTAGTTCAGTAAAATGGCCGAATTTTCTTATCAAAGAGGTCGTTGTTTACAATTTGTTCATTGATAAAAGCTGAACACCAAACAGCAATCATGAATATTATAGTCAGTAATCTACTAATTAAATTATATTTATTATGAAAATTAATATTAAATTATTATAATTGTTTGAAATGATAATTAAATATATAATTCGACGTATAAATTAAAAAGTGTATAGCTTCTTCAGTTCAATGACTAATTGAGTATCTTTATTAATTAATTAAGTAAAATATTATTCTTTAGAAATTTTCAAATACAGATGTTAACAAAACTAAATATAATATCAATAACAAATTCAAAAATTAAAATATTAACGAAAAATAAACATATCGTAAAATTAAAATAACACATTTAAATTATTAAAAATATAAACACGATTTTTTTTTTTTTCATTATGGAAACACAGACAAAACTTTCAAGCAAATCGTAACTTATTTACTCTTATGAGAAATTATCACCTATATTTCAGGTTTTATCAATGCAGAAATCGTAAACACACGGATCTCTTTGATAAGAGAAGTCGGCCATTTAACCCGACTTCAACATAAAAGCCAAGTCGGCCATCGAGTTGATTTATATATCTGTGATCCCAACACTCTTTACAAAATTACAAGTTAGTCCCATCAAATATATTATAATTACAATTATATACACTTGTTTTATTTAATTTTGTTTGAAATTATTCCTATTATTATTAAACATCCGCTCAAAATATGATACATTGTTTTCGCTATAAAAAAACCATTTGTTACAAAATAAAATAATAATACAGAAATGATGTGGAGTATATAGATTTTCACTAAGAGAGCGTAAAACGCATATCATTTTATAGCAATTGAATTTATGAAATCAAAAAATAATAATAATAATAAAAACTCCAATTCAAAATCCATTATTGAAAATCATAATATAATGAAATTGATTTGTCGTGTCGGGCCACGGAGTGTGTGTACTCATAGATTAGGGTGATCATATTTGAGAAAAAAAAATACAGGACAAAAATATTTTTCATAATATTAAATAAATTTAAACACATAAAAACATTATTTCGAAAAACATAAAATAACATAATGAAACTAAATTGATACATTTTAAAATTTCTTCAAATCCTTTATTCATGCATATTATATATACTTTACTTTCTAAAAAAAACTTGTTAGTTAGTTCGTTTTACGATTATAATAATTGATCTAATGGCATCCAAAAGATTTCTAAATTCTTACATAATTCTATTCGATGATTTCATTTTAAAAATTTCAAAAATTTTAAATCAAAATCAAGTCAAAAAACGGGATTAATGTAGGACAGACTTGAAATTACGGGACGACGAAAAGTGTCCCGAGAGAAGTTTGTCAGAACAACAGGACGACACAGAGTCGAAATAAAGGACAATCCTGTGTAAAACAGGACGTATGGTCACCCTGTCATAGATTCCTCTGGTATTGCTTGCGCTGAGGAAAACGCCGAGGTTCGAGTTATCCGAGACTCGACAACCATAAACGGCAGTTTGTTCTACCGTTAATTATTATTGTAAAATCAGTGGTTTTTTAATGGATTTTTGTAAAAAAAATGAAGTCTGTTTGTTTTTCGGTCAGCTAATCAATAAATGAAATGTGGTCAGTTGTTAATTGTTATTATCGTATGAACTGTTTCGAAGTTTAAGTTTACAGCAATTGATTTTTAATGATAGAATTCGTTTTCGATTGTGAGTCGTCGTTAGACGGCGTATAATAATATTATTTGTATGGTTTTACATTTCGAAAAAAAAAAAATGCCACGTCATGTACAAATTACCAGATAATTAAAATGCAATGTATAATAAATGGAAATATGTTATTGCAATAGACGACGATAATAGGTGAACCATTATGTTTTATTCTGTGTTTTCAAAACAGAGCATAATATAGTTATACAAAACATTTTTTTTTTAGAAAAACAGCTATACGTTCTTCATCGAGCCAACAACGGTTCAGGTCAGAATTAGATATAAAACCTAGTAAATTACAGTGATAATAATCAGACTAGTGTCACAGTGTACAGTTTAAATCCAGAACTTATTTAAATACTATTATTTATTGCTAACGCATTCTTTTTGTCTGCGTGCGAATATCGTAAGAATTAGGTGAGAAATTTTTGTCGACGGTTTTATGCTTGTGTATAATGTTTGTATAAAATAAATCTATATTTGATATTGATTTATAGTGTAGGCATATTATTTTGAAATAAAACTA
>JAIPRM010005839.1:0-19753 GCA_025469315.1 Stegophylla sp. TES_Ste_2020 | reverse complement strand
TTTTTGTTTTTATAATCTAAATACGCCGTGAGTTGCGATACACACACGTCGTCGTCGGTGGGAAATATTTTTCTGGAGAAAATTACTATGGCGGACGAAAATCTATTTACAATATTCGGGTCGGTGAAATGAAAAATAAATAAAACGCGCGTATCGTCATAATAATAATAATAATAATATACGAAATTCAACTGCAGCGCCAAAAACTCCTCCGTAATGTAGTGGCATGTGTCCTCAATAACCGTGGGCACAAGAGAATACTCGCGCGGGATAGCTTATATTATGAAACCCGAACAAAAGATCAGGCGGCGGCAGAATATTAGTGTGTGTGTGTGTGTGTGTGTGTTTTGTGTACCTATACGAAAAATCCTCTCTATCTCCGGGCACACGTCTCTCTTTCAATTCAAAAAGCTCCGACGTCCATTGTGCGCCTGACGCGGGATACTATACTCGTTTTTGTGCGCTGCAAAGCAATGATGTGAGTATCCGCGTGCGTGTGGTGTGTACACACACGTATATAATAGGAACGCGCGATGACAACGGCGACGACGACTGGTGCGCGGTGGTGAGATAAAATGTAAGAGAAACGTAGTAACGCGCTGCTTTATATCAGAAATTAAGTCGAATGAGATGGAGGAAAAAAAGAAAAGAAAAGTCGCCGCCCGACGGACAATAGTCGGTTGTTGGTTACACACACACACACATCATCGATATTCGATTGCCTGGCACGGGCATTGTGTGTGGTCCGTGTTGTGAATCTTTTGCCGCTGTCCTTTTCATAATGTCCGTTATGTATACGTATAAATATAATACGTAATAAAAGCAACAGATACAGTGAACGGACGACGTAAATGGCCGTCACCCCATCGTTTTCCTTTACACTAAACGTCTCGTTCGCCGTTGTCGTAGTAAGTAGTCGTCGTCGTCGGGCTACAGCAGTGTATAACATTATAATATTATACGCCATACACGTATAATATAACAACGGTGTGTATGTATGACGACGCCAGTGACCTCAGATTTGCATGATAGATTACTGTGGAAAATGATTCGGTTCGCGTTGAAAAATGAAATATTATTGTTATCGATTTGACGGCCGCGCGCGTAAAATGAGATCGTTGCGCGCGGAGGCAAAACAACATGGCAAACATTGTAAGCGTATATATATATATATATTTTTCTGTATACCATTCGAAAGTCGTACATATAGATGACGGATAGCTTTATACTCATTCAAAATTCCCTGGCATTTCCACGCATTGTACAACAACACAACAGTACGAGTAGAAATGAAATTATCAAATTGCGTATATCTCTCGCTGTACGGCGTACGCGGTGCGTAATGGTTTGAGATTTCAATATTATTTTTTTATTATTTTGTTTCCAAATTAATGTTATTCACGAATTTATTATTCGAGCAACAATTATTATCTCTACTATCTACTGCACAATTTTTTCCACACTGATCGACATAATATAATATACCACTAACCGTAATAAATCATTCAGTGATTTCGGTTGGGGGGGGGTCATCTCTTACCACCCACTTCTACGTTTAGGGGTGTAAAGTTTTTGTTCGGATTCAGAGCGCCGAGTAGGGAGATATTGGTTTTACAACGTGTGCTTATTTCTTCTTATTCAGAAAAAAAAAAAAAAAAAGAAAGAAAAGAAAAGAAACTTCTTAGGGTGGCAAAAAATTCAAAATGTTGCGTGTAGCAATTCTTTAGATTGGAAATTGAACACAGATGGTGCAGCCTACTTTTGAAGTCATTAGTCATTATTTCAGTTTTTATTTAAATTTTTTATGGCTATATACACACTTGCAAAGTAGTATTCAAATGTATGTATAAGTATGGTAATACATACATAATATTATATTTGTCTTGGATTGTAACGTTGAATACATTTCGTATGTCATTTACAATAATCTATTACAATAATCCAGTGTAAGTTATTTAAAAATTATTCATCGCAAATGTCGTCGAACGAGACCGTTTGTTTTATCGTTTCTAATTTAAAAGTAAATGATTATCATCACGATGAAACCGAAAAATAAATAACAACACTTAACGCTGTTCAGTTTTCAGTTTATTTTCATTTTTTTTGTTCGCAGATAATTGACGAGTTTACGCCAAATAATGTCGTTTTAATATTTCAAATAGTTGAAAAATATGTTTGAATAATAATTTTGTTAGGTACTGCGCAATATATTATAAATCTTACTTGTCACGAGAAGAAATAGTATTTTCACGGAATGAAATAATATTTTCGTAATCCGCATTCAATCGCTCATAACCGATTGGGTGAAATGTTCGAGATTTTTAATATTTAAATTTAACGTTAAAAACTCTTATGGATAATATACTGCGTGTGTGTTATTTACAATTTTAAATCAACAAAATTATAATTTAAAACATCGAAACGTGATCAAACTATTTTAAGCAAACAACCGAATGCAATATGAACCCTTTTTTAATTAAAAAATATTATTAATAGGTGTCAAAAACATTATTGGAAAATTAATAGGTATCTTGATTATTATATACCCCGGTTGGTGGAACGACGTACGATTCATATGAAATTCTATAAATGATAGGTTTCTTATGTTTGGCTGAATCAAAAAAAAAAAAATATATATATGTATATGATTTTGAATCGTGACAAAAATATAATTTTTAAACTGCCTATTATAGATTAAATCAAAACACATAAAAACATTATTTTGAAAAATATAAAATAACATAATGAAACTAAATTGATATTTTTTAACATTTTTTCAAATCCTTTATTCATGCATATTGTATACTTTACTTAAAAACTTGTTAATTCATTTCACGATTATAATTTATTAAAGACCGGATTTATATGTTTTTACATATTTTTACTGGGTCTATGCAGTCTAATGAGAGTAAAAAATGTGGACGATTCGTTTACTTCTGAGTTCAAAGAAAAAAGTTTTTTTTGCATATTTCAGAATATTTCATGGGTTGGAGAATATTTAACCCATTTAGCATATTTTGGAATATTTTGTAAATTGTGACAAAAAAGTAATATTACGATACCCGGAAAATGTTTTTTGAACATTTACAATTTTTTTTTCATCATTATTGTAAAAAGAAAACAAACAGCACGTGATAGCATTTTATCATGAGTTGCCGAACCGTTCACTAAACTTGGTGGCTAACCTGCAATGCTCTCAATAATTGTTTGAAAACTGATAAGATCAACGTATACGTTTATCAAATATTCAAAATGTTAAACGTCCAAATTTTGTTTTTCACTTTTGTGATTACTTATTTGCGTGTTAGGTTTTGCAAAATGATACCTAACTATAATTAAATGAAGCCAAAGGAATATTGTTTTTTTTATTTTAAATATAAATTATTATTAATATTTAAGGATTATCAACTGTTTAATAATTTGTTTTGTTTTATTACGTTTTAATATAAATTATTATTTGTTATTTGTTTTTGTGACTTTTTAGTGCTTAATACAACGTTTAGTTAAAGTATACCAAAGGAATATTGTAAAAAAAAAAAAAAAAAAAAAACATAAAAAAATGCATATTAAAGCATATATTGATATTAATTGATTATTTTTGCATACTTTCAAATTTTTTTAAAAAAATATTATGAGAATATATTAAGGTTTTTTAGATAATATTAACATCATATTTTAGGTGTTTTAAGAGAATATAAATCCGGTCTTTAATTATAATTGATCTAATGGTATCCAAAAGATTTCTACATTATTTTATTCAATAATTTCATTTCAAAAATTTTAAATCAACAGTAAGTTTAAAAACGGGATTAATATGGGACATACTTGAAATTACGGGACAAAAAGCGTCCTGAGAGAAGTTTGTCAGAACAACAGGACACTGAGCTGAAATAAAGGACAATCCTGTATAAAACAGGACGTATGGTCACCCTAGTGTAAAATATTCACATAAGTAACTCGACACGCATAGCTCAGTGGCGGACTGGCCCAGGGTGTTATACACCAAGTAGCACCCCGGGCCCCCATTCGTATTTATGATCTGGACTTCGATTGCCACTGTCGCGCCCTTTTTAATTTAATTCTTGTTGCGATGTAGAATAGAAAGATAAATTACAAATAGAAATCGACAATACTGTTGTTTTTACATTTTTATAACATTAAGTACATCGTATCACTCGTGTGCACATAATTATATCAAATATAGTTTTAAAAAAAAAACTGCATATGTACAAGTCACAAGGAAAAATGTCATTGAATCAGTGTTATATTTATAAAATATTATATAATATATAATTAAATTATCGATATAATACTTTGTAGATAACCACACATTAAAGATATTCATACCATACCATATTAACATATTATATAGTAAGGTGACCATACGTCCTGTTTTATACAGGATTGTCCTTTATTTCGACTCTGTGTCCTGTTGTCCTGACAAACTTCTCTCAGGACGCTTTTTGTCCCGTAATTTCAAGTCTGTCCCATATTAATCGTGTTTTTTGACTTCCTGTCGATTTAACATTTTTTTTTTGAAATGAAATTATTTATTAAAATAATTTAAGAATCTAGAAAACTTTTGGATACCATTAGATCAATTATAATCGTAAAATGAATTAACAAGTTTTTTTTAGAAAGTAAATTATACAATATGCATGGATAAAGGACTTAAAGAAATAAAAAGTATCAATTCAGTTTCATTATATTATTTTATATTTTTCAAAATAAATGTTTTTATGAGTTTAAATTTAATCTGTAATAGGTAGTTTAAAAATTATACTTTTGTCACGATTGAAAAACATAAATATATATATGTAATAAATACTTATTATGTCGGCTTTAAAACTTTATAATTTTAAGAATAATAATAATATTATTCTACTATTGAGTATTCAGTAAAATATATATATTGCTTTAGGCGAGTTGAAATATATATATAAATAATTAAAAGATTGAAAAAAAAAAATTACGGGCCCCTAATTAATTTTGTACCCCGGGCCAAAAATAGCCAGTTCGTCTCTGCATAAGTTAATTTGCAAAATAGCTCATAATTATGACGAATAAACATGAAAAAAAAATAAATATCAGTTAAACTTTTTTTTTACAAATCGATTGAATCATATATAATATATACAGGGTGATTTTTTAAGCGTGCTCACTCCCATTTTTGGCCGTAAAAATGCAAAATTCGGGATTTTTTTTTTTCCGGAATGTTCAAGTTACTATAAAACCAATATTTTTCATAACCCATTTTTTCATGTCACCTTAAAGGGTGTCCTGTGGAAATACAAACTTTCTTTTTTCAAATGGCTATCCCCTATTTTAATTACGGAATTATATTCTGTGAATTTTGATGTATTGAAATTAAAATTTGAACGAGTAGTTTTTGAATTATTCAAATTTAAATATTAATGAAAATTGTCACTTGGGCACATATTTTAATTTATTCTTAATAGGTAAATGAGATAAGACGACCTGACTAATTATTAATATTTTGTAAATGTAAAATTTAATCTCGTACACACGACATGATATCTATGAACATTTTGACTAATTATTTCTGATTAAATGTTAATCGAGTAGATTTATAATAATTACGAACTACGTACGTAACTAAATATGTGCCCCCAAGTGACAGTTTCCCTTAATATTTAAATTTGAATAATTCAAAAACTACTCGTTCAAATTTTAATTTCAATACATCAAAATTCACAGAACATAATTCTGCAGTAATTAAAATAGGGGGTAAAAAGAAAGTTTGTATCTTCACAGGACACCATTAAGGTGACGTGAAAAAAACGAGTTATGGAAAATATTGGTTTTATAGTAACTTGAACATTCCGGGGAAAAAAATGCCAAATTTTACGTATATCTAATATTATAAGACGTAACAAAATCCACGATAAAATAACAAATAAATATTTGTTTGCAAATACGAGTCGTTCGTCGTAGCAGTCTGTAGCTGTTGCGATGCATTGACTGAACCAACAACAAATCGATATATATATATACGTCGGTTTGCCGCGTAAGCGATACGTTTCCGCGGTTTTTCATCTTCCGCCGCCGCCGTTTTCATTGTCGACGGCAAATTAAATCGCGTGTGGCGTCGGGGAGCTGTCGGGTTGGCGGCGACGGTATTTATCATTATCGGAATCGTACAAAACTCAGCTCGTATGTTCACGACCAGCCACACCTACGCGCGACGACGTTACAAATCTATACAAATGTACCGTACGGAATTTTGTACAATAAACACATTACATAAACTTCATTAAACGCCTAGTTCGGTGGTCGCACGCGATTGAAATTACCGTTGGACAGGCCCGTGCGCAGGATTTCATAATGGAGGGGGTTTTGAAAAAAAAAATGTGTAAAATATATACATCAATAATTAGCAAATAGTTTTATAATATACTTATATTTATCAATGCCGGATGTAGGATATTTGACGCCCGGGGCAAGTAAAAACTGCATTCCATATGTGAAGCTGGCGGGCCCGACCTTGAGGTGATGAGGGGGTGTTTTAACACAAATTTTTTTTTCTATAATATTAATAATTTTTATGAACTTTTAATGAACATTAAGATATTATCTACGTCAGACAAAAGTAGTTTGGTATACGAATTCCTAAATAATATATAATATTATATAAATTCTCAAGTTTAAACATTTTAAATGAAAAAAAATTGAAACATTTATACATTTTTAATTTACCCAAACTAAGCATTTTTGATTTTTTTATAAATTTAAGAGCGTCCTCATACCGACGGCAACCGGGGCTATGATACCCACTTGCCCCCCCCCCCTTAGATCCGGCACTGATATTTATTATTAATTTGGAAGTACCTATATTAAAAGTGTTTTTTCGTGTAATAGTGTAATTTTGTGTTCTCCTAATTGCGGTCGAAATGTTGAATAAATTATTATCGTGTATGTTATATACTTCTTTTCTTTTATTGTCATTATATTTTGTCGATAAACAGCAAACGTTAAGATAACACTACTCAATATTATAGTATTGTACTATGTTACTATATTGTATTATGTTATACATTTATACAAATAAGATAAATATTCCACATAATAGATCAAATGAAAAATACGATTTTTTCTGTCATGGGGGGGGGGTTTAAACCCCCAAAACCCCTCCCTTGCGCACGGGCCTGCCGTTGGAATTACGAATGGATAATAATATATTATATTGTGCAGGTCTTTATACGTTCTTGCGTGTAACAACAACGTCGTCGACGTATTTAGGAATTTTGCGCCCCGGGTAAAAAAAAAAACGCCTCCTTTTCACAGTTTTTCCCTGTTTTTGGAAAAAGTATTGAAAAATTGGAAAAAATGGCCTCTCTAAAGTACCATCTGGGTACGATTCCGGTTCTATAGAGATACTGATCGAAACTTTTGGACAAGTATTTCTATACGAAAAAGTGTTTCCAAAGAGAGAAAGAAAAAAAATAAACTTCATTGTAAAAACATAAGCATCTTCACTCCGTTCAGAATTAAAAATTCAAATGATTACCAGAATAATAATTTTATCACTATAATTTTTACTTTTTTTATCAGTCAAATAACTTTTCTTATTATATCCAAATACTCTCCAAAATTTTACCGCCCGGGGCCCAAGCCCATTCTGACCCCCCCTAAATACGTCTCTGCCGAGGATCGTACTTAAATGCCTGCAAACGCGCGTTTTCCTCATATAGCATATTAAATAGGTACGTCATAAGAGTATTAGTCGAATTTTTGGAATTTCATCCGACTCCGTGTTCGGACAGACAGGACGGCGAGAATTAGTAGTTTTTAATTTTAAAATTTTTATTATTATTACTCACTAGTTTTGCCTAGGAAATGAGATGTAAAAAAAAAAACACACCAAACGTATTATATTTATGTGATATTATTTATGTTAAAGTAGGGTGACCATATTTAAGAAAGTAAAATACAGGACAAAAATATTTTTCATAATATTTTTAATATTATATATTATATTACATACATATATGTATGCATTTGAATCGTGACAAAAGTATAATTTTTAAACTGCCTATTATAGATTAAATTTAAACACATAAAAACATTATTTTGAAAAACATAAAATAACATAATGAAACAAAATTGATATTTTTTAAAAAAATTTCAAATCCTTTATTCATGCATATTGTATATTTTACTTCCTAAAAAAAACTTGTTAATTCATTTTACGATTATAAATGATCTAATGGTATCCAAAAGATTTCTAGATTCTTACATTATTTTATTCAATAATTTCATTTCAAAAATTTTAAATCAACAGCAAGTCAAAAAACGGGATTAATATGGGACAGACTTGAAATTACGGGACAAAAAGCGTCCTGAAAGAAATTTGTCAGGACAACAGGACACAGAGCCGAAATAAAGGACAATCCTGTAGAAATTAGGACGTATAGTCACCCTATGTTAAAGGCCACGGTGAAAAATCCGTCCTTTTTCGAAAAGACTAGAAAAAAAGACTTTCCCTAAACACCTGTTATTTTCAGTTCACCTATTTATTATCCATAAATCCAATAGCGCAAAATAAAATATAAGATTATTTATACTATACTATAATTGATATGGAAAATGATGATAATTTTTACATAATTACAATAACTGTACTGCACTTTATCATATACACATATATATATATTTTGTAATTTAGTAATTTAGCAAACAAACTAAAAGTAATACTTCAACGATTCATACACATAATTCTTTTGGTGCTAATTTTATTATTTTAACAAAAATGCGTTTGGTTCTTACCTTAGTATTTTCCAAAAGGTATCTATTTTTTTTTCTTTAACTGCTTTTGGTATATTTCTAAAAAGCCAAATAATCAATCGACCATTCGGGGAAAAATACATCAATTTCAAATTAGCTACCCCTTTGCAAAGGGCCAATTTTTTTTATTTGCAAAAAGACAAATTTTCCATATACTATGGTCTACATGTCTACATCTAATAGTGCACTGTGCAAGAAAATATTAGGTATGGTGTGTAGTATTTATGAATGAACTGAGTAATAATTATTTTGTTCGGGTTGCTTTCTGAATTAATAAAATTAATAAGGTATACGGATCGTTATTCGCGTACCGTATGGCAAATGAAATGAAAATTAGGATTAAATGAATATTCACACGTTAATATCAATAATATCATCACGTTCGGTCACTACCTGTCATTGGATTATCGTTTCGTGTATTTCAATAAAATCAATTTTGAACGCGCGGCTTATAAAACGATTAAAGCTTTAACTCATTAGGTTACGGTCGACGATAATATTCACATCAATGCAGTCGTTTCACCGGAACATGCGCGGACGTCGAAATTTGACTGTCATCAAATACTGCGTTTCAATGTTTTTCACTCGACATTTTTGTTTTCACTGGACGCACGTGTTGTGCCCAAAGTAATGGAGAAAATATTTTAACGCGCCGCCGCCGTGCCGTGCAGGAGAATATAATATTCCGTTCTTTTCGGCGGCGTCTTAATATATACCTCTACCTTCCACTGTGTTATACGTACGTACGTCGTTGGACACGACTAGATAAATCTTGCGGCCGCCCGTAGCGGTGGTGCGACGGTGGTGTGTGACGTGATCTAAAACAGTGTTTCTCAATCTTTTTTTTATTTTCCCTTAGACGTTTTCAATTACTCCACTACCCCGAGCATTCAATTTCAATAAAAACAAAATTAAAAAATTACAAACTATATGTCTTTTTTGTTGATCACATTGAAACAGTGGCGTATTTACGGGGAGGGGGCACGGGGTTCACACCCTTCCCATTGATCATATTGTTATATTATAAAATAAAATGTTAAATATTGCCTTTTAGACTCTGAACGAAAATGAAGAAGTTTATGTTTTTACAATGATGTTTATTTATTTATTTATTTTTTCTTCCTCTGTAAACACTTTTTCGTATAGAAATATTGGTCCAAAAGTTTCGATCAGTAACTTTATAGATCCAAAATAGAATCTAGATGGTACTTTTGAGAGGTCATTTTTTCAAATTTCTCAATATTTTTTTTAATAATGCGAAAAAACTGAAAAAAAATTTTCAAAAAACGGCAAAATATGCAATTACCGCAATTTTCCTAAAATTGAAAATTACTATTTGACATAACTTCTAAAATAATGTGGCAAAGAACTTGAAATGTTCACCAACCACTAAAAATAGTCACGAAAAATTGCCATAAAAATTTCAAAAAGATTTGATCAATTTTGAGTTAAGTGCAGCATTTTGAAAATTTCGAAAATATCTCGTTTTTTGTTAGTTTTTATGTAATAAAATTGATTTTTGATATTAAGACTTGAACATTTAATATTATCTCACTGACATATACGTCTACTTGACCTCAAAAAATCTCGAAAATCGTTAATCAAAATTTTTTTTTATAACCGTTTGAAGTTAGAATTTCGACGTAATTCGTTAGTTTTACCTAAAATCCCGCACTTTAACGTACATATAAGAAAATTGGCCAAACCGATTGTTTTGAAATTTGGTGTCTAGGTAGAAAATTTCATTGTGAATATTTTGGTGTAATAAAATTTCTTACGGACAAAGAATTAAACATTTTACAAGGGTATGACTGAAAAAAACTCGAAGTACGGACACTAAAAGGTATTTGTTATTCGTTTATCTTATCGTACGTATTTTTCGACGCTAAATTTAATACGATACAAGTCGGTAATTACGGTGTGGCTTTTGGACTGCCGCCCAAATACACCACAACGCCTTATCAGTTGTCACACATTTCACGTACTACATGTGTACATGTATATTGTTTATGTAAAGTTTACACTACTACATAACAGTATCTAACCTACTATTTTATATTTATATTATTTACTTTCTTCTTTATATTATTAACTTCCCTCGGTCACAATCGTTTTATTGAAGAAATGATTTATCGTTTCTTTAAAATTCAATACACCCGTCAAAGAATCCCACCCGTCGTGCGAAGTATGTCCCGCTTTTTTTTTGTAATGATGTTTATTATTATTAAAATGATAATTTTTTCTCTGTTTACGCTTTTTCGAATAGGACTAATGTCTAAAAATTTATTTCTGTAAAATTTTAGATCAGAAAAAGGCTCTGGGTGGTATTTTAGAGAAGATACTTATTGAAATTCTCAATAGTTTTTCTGAAATCAAGAAAAAACTATCTCAAGTTTGAATAAAAATACTCAAAACGTTAAAATATAATATCGTAAATTCGATTTGCATGAAATAAATTTTACTAATTTCATCGTACTTTTAAAATTAAAATTTTTCAATATTCACTGGTTATCAATAGTATTTTAATACAATCTGAAAAATACTTTCAAACAAATTTGACAACTTTTGGAATCAATAGAAAATTTTAGAAGTAAGAAAGAAGGGAAGTTGAAATAAATAATCAGTGAGTTTCAATAAATAATTTTGTATAAATTGTTATTTTCTCTTAAAAATGTTGTCTCATTCATTATTCATTCAATAATTTCTTGGAAAACTATATCCAAAAATTGGAACTACACTACTGTAGTAAAATTAGCCGTCTTCGTCTACCTTCCTTCGTTGTATATTGTGTATTATCTTTATCAGATACATTAAAATTGTAGGTAAAACTGTAAAATTTTAAATAAACAAGTTTTTCATTGAATAATTTGTTCGTTATATAGAAATATTAAATTCGTTAAATGGAGATAAATTTACGTATGACTAACAATGAAAGTCATAGTCCTTAAAAATATTTCGTTAAATGAAAGTTTGTTATACAGGATTTTCACTGTATATATAAAAACATAATTAATATTATATATTAATTTTTAATATGCATTTTACTGGTAATTTTTGAGTAGAACAAAGTGTTTTTTCGATGAAAACGTAATTTTTAATTTAAATTGTGCTCAATATTTTCTTTTAGAAAATGATTTATGCTGTGTTTTTCTACTAGTGTACTAGTGTTAAAATTTTCTGCCATATAGGCTCAATGAATACATTTGTTTTAGCTTATTTCTAAAGTTATAAATTGTATGATTAATGTTGTAACATAATTATTGTAACTCCAATTTTATATATTATCAACGATAAGTGATAATTACTTATTATTTATTATGAACTCAAAAACATTCATTTTTATGAAATTTAATAAATACAATTCTCATTGCCAACTTAATATGACTTATGGCGTGTAATTGGGAATAGTAGGAGCATTGGCTGAGATAGAATAAAAATTTTGGGGGTATAAAATATTAATTTACTCCTCTATAATAGTATTAACTATAGGCCATTTACAGCATATTTGGGAAGGCTTTGAGCGGATATAAAAAGGCTAAACCCCCAAGGACTCCGTATTTTTGGTTATGAGTATGGGTGAAACCCCTGATGGTATTGTTTTGGAAAAAATTATCGACCCCCCCCTCCATTGCAGTGGAATGATTACTAAAGATAAAAAAAATTAATTATGTACATATTTATTTATAAAAACTATGAAAAGTTTTAATTACTTTAAAAATAAATCATCTTAAATATTTTAAATGAATAATGTATTTTATACAATAAATGTGTTGATTAATGTTGGAGTTTTTTTTTTTTACAAGTTTTGTTTTAGCGGTTGCTTTTATTTTACATGTTACATTTCATGCTTGTTCCATTAGAGTCTTAACGGCTCCCAGGTTTAGAAACGCTGGTGTAGAAGGTGATGAAGTTGGACAGTGGCGAAGAAAAAAGAAAGAAAAACACGATGTATACACACGTCGTCGGTTAATAACAAAGAATTGTATGTTTCACATTCCCGTATTATATATATATATATATATATACAGCACAAGAGTACTATCCGGAAATTAATTCAAGGCCCCCGTGTCCGGTCCCTTTTTCATCAGGTTATTTACCTTTTTTGTCTTTTTCCCTATCTCTCTCTCTCTCTCTCTCTCTCTCTATTCGTGTCCCTCTACTCTGTCTTCCAGTCTGCCACATCTCCTCCACCATTCCGCCGTCACTCACTATGTGCATGGCGTTTTTCAAATGCCCGCGTCTCGGCAGTGATTAAGTGCGGACTGAGGCTTATTTAAATAACTCTCTTCGCCATCATTCATCATTGCAGACGTGGATGTTCACTTTTCGGCCATCATATGCCGACGAAATAAATATATATAATATATATATATATGTGTGTGTGTGTACAATATACATACATATAACGATAAAAGCATACATTGTCGGCTGTATCGTGCCCGAAGCTCGCAATTTAGTGTGTTTATATTTCGCATTTTCTACGACAACGACGTAGCTACGTACATAATACATTTTACGCATTTATCGTAAACTGTATAATGACCGTAAATGAAAAACAAAAATTATTCATACTTAAATACACGGCGTTCAACAATATGACGTATAGACGTATTATTATTATTTGATATTTTACACGGGGCAAACTGCGAAGTACGCGTGCAGGGTTTTTATTCCATACAATATATTGAACGCCCTTGAACATATTATTATTATTATTATTATTATTATAATTTATAATTTCTATCTTTCTTTCGCGTACACAAATAAATTGAAAATTTTTGTTACCTTACGCGGATTATGTAGTTCGCCGTATAGAATCTACTGAACGCTCGTGACGTCATGTCACGGATATAATGAAATAAAATTAACACGGAAATAGAACATATTTAACCTTTTCCCGGTAGTAATTAAGCTGTCGAACTTGACAAAGAAAAATTGAATAATTTTTTTATAAACATTCATTTTTACGATTTTCTAGACGGGTGGTAAACTTTGGAGGTAAACATTTTGTACTTGGCCACTTCTCAGAATTATGTCGATTTAAAATGTGTATTTTTTTATTTTGTAATTTTTCGCCGAATTTAACCGTCGAAAGCCTGCTGTTAAAAATAAAAAATAATAATATAATATATTTGAACGCGAAACTAAAGGCAGTCAATCTCGAAGGTTAATATATTATTATAATAACATGTTTACATTGCGCGTTATTTAAGTTTTATTAGCAAATCAGTTCGACATGTTCGACGGGTAAATTTATCGGATAATTATATGTGGATATAATAATTTGGTATTGTGTCCAAAACGTATTTGCCGTGTGTCCGTATGGCTGTAGCAGATTAACGTGAATTCTAGTCGATGTTTTATAGCGTTGAGTTTCCTTGCAGGACGACGGGGGAAAAAAAAAAAAAAAAAATCTCCCGACAGTAATAATATATAGTTTCCATCCGCCGTGACGCCATAATTTATTATCTAATTCTCTTTCTGTCGATATAATGTGATACGAAATTGAGTACCTATACCGTCATATTGTTATAATGTATTTCTTCCACGTGAAATTTTCTGTATTTTGGCAACTCGGTTTACGAGTACGAGACTGGCCGCTGTTTGGTGTTAATAATTACGTGTGAGCCGCGACGTACACGCGAACAGGTCATACTATAATCGGATGAAGAACGAACTCGCTTGTAATTATTATTTATAATTCATACAATCATTATTTTCATAGATAATGTGCGTCAGTATTATATAAGGTATTGTACACGTTGTATAGAATCGTTTTATACCACTTGTATAAAAAATAAATATTAAAAAAATACATAACTTTATCTATGTATGGATAAATATTATAAGTCATTTTATTGTTAAAAATTAGTTGTTAAAATAACCGGTAACTAATTTTTCAGTTTCCTTATAAACAGTTTTTGTAAAACAGTATTTTATGATAGTATTAATATTTAAATGTATGAAGATAAGTAAAGTAAATTAATGTAAAGTAAAGCAAAGTTAAGTAAAATAGAGTAATGTAAAGCATAGATAAGGAAGCCGGACAAACCTCGTACCACAGGTATTCTTCGTTCCTCGGGTCAGATACTCTTGGTCAGTGATGTTTTCGTAATTTTTTTCTTGGGTTTACGCATTAGTGGAAAGGGAGGACATCCTCTCAATCCACTCAAAGTCCCTTCCAATATTTTTTTTTTATAAATTGCATTAGGTTAATACTGTTAGAGAGATAGTGGCGTAGCCAGGAATTTTTTTCGGGAGGGTTGATCAGTTGAATACATTAGTGCAATTAGGATTAATTTTATAGGGGCTAAAATGTTTATTTAATTGATTTAGTTCTCCAAAGGCTTAACAGTTAAGATGCTTAAACGTGTCAACCTTCAGCAATTTTCAAAAAATATGGAGGGGGAGGATCTGAGTGATTTTTTAAGAACGGCTGAACCTCCTAAGTCCTCCTTAATTTCGCCTATAGTTCAAGAATAGTTCAAGGTACTAGTGACGGATACAAAGACAATCGCCTTCCCCCTCTTCGTTCTCAAAAATTGATTTTCTCTCTAAAGGAAATGATAAAAATATATGACCCCTTCTTTTTTCCTTTGTTTTCTTCTCATTATAGTCGACAGTTAATTGTCATTTGTGCCATAAACGTTGAAATAGTCTGGATCTGAATAGGAATTACAAGCAAAACCTAAAAATATATTTTATATGATCATATGACCTTTCCTTTTTATATTTTGCTTGTATACTTAAAATTTCTCCTCTTGTTCATAGCATTTGTATTCGTCAGTTGTAGAAAACAACACAGAATAAATAATAAAACGACTAAGACGATGAATTGTGTACCTATACAATTATATTAAGTAATTATCAACTACCAGCTACCTACCATATCCCATATTTTATATTATTTATAATTAATTATATAATAATTTAAGATTTCCTGAAATTTTGAGAGGGGCTGGAGCCCCCTCAGCCACCCCCTGGCTACGCCCCTGTAGAGAGGGCTAAATCAAACACAGCTATATTTAACCTTTTTCCTTCTCCAATAAAAAAAAAAAGAAAAATATATTATTTTTATACTTCTGCTAATGGGTCGAGTTGAACTAATCATTTTTGTTATAATTCCACTTTGATTTATTTATTTGGCTTATCCAGCAGCTTCGGTTATAGATAGTCTATTCCATGACCGTGTTAATTATATGTAATATAAAGCTGAGTTCTTACTACACCGTTTACTGTGAGTAATGATAATAATAGAATCAACTTTTGGCCGTGAGCTTAAAATTATTACACAACATGGTGTAATGGGAACCCGGTTATATTGATATTTGATATGAAATAATAATATGATAAACGGTTATTAATAAACAAACAAATATTTTCCAACAAATTTGTCAAAGATAAAGACATACATTTTATTTTCGAAATTAGATAATTAATATTTTATTTAAATTTTGTCTTTGATTGATTTTCAAAGTATACGTGCGTATACCCACGTATCTCTTGTTGTATTGTAGGGTATACCCTAAATCAATAAACTGGTGCCATATACCATCCAAAACACCACTGCTCTTGGTGGGTGTGTAAGATTTTAAAGAAACGATAAATAATTTCTTCAATAATACGATTTTGAACAAAGGAAATTAATAATATAAAGAACAATAATAGTTGTATAATGGCAATACAATGAGTTGGTGACTATAACTTTTAAAAATTTAAAAATGCCAGATTCAGATACGTATTAAATTTCAATAACTATACGACTTTTTATTTCCTGACTACTTATTTTAATGAATATGATTTAAGATTTTTTCAAAAGCTACGGGGAATATGCAAAATTACTTCTGTAGTGTGTATGTTCAGTGTTCTATTTCTGAAAACTAATAGTACTACTCGGTTTTATACGGTGTTTTATACAGGTATAATACGGATGTAAAATAAAATACCGTACAATAACTACTGTAATTATTCTTATAAAATCATCATGATATCGCGTTTCGTGCAGGTCGGAATCGCGGAGAAATAATAATTACGCGTGTCAAAAAAGTATCAGCCACTCCACCGAATTACATAAAAGTATTCTGTCGTAGGTATACTACGCGCAATGTATTCGAGGGATTCGAGGGGGGGGGGTGAATATTTAATTGTGAATTATTACCGTCGGAAATTATCGCGGTTCGCAGCGCTGAGTTCGTTGTACAATAATAATATATACGATCTCGGGCGGGCCTTGTCGCGCGAGAGTACACAATAATATAGTAAACTAAAACACTAAAATG
Organism: Stegophylla sp. TES_Ste_2020; assembly: GCA_025469315.1. Classification (NCBI taxonomy): domain Eukaryota; kingdom Metazoa; phylum Arthropoda; class Insecta; order Hemiptera; family Aphididae; genus Stegophylla; species Stegophylla sp. TES_Ste_2020. The sequence goes on along the minus strand of JAIPRM010005839.1, from coordinate 2,669 downwards.
TAGTAGCGGTGTTCGCGGGCAGAGTGAAATATTATTAAGCACATTCGATATTCTTTTCGCGAGCAGCTCGAAAGACTCGAAGCCGCAGGCTCGTTGTTTTACATAATATATATTTTTTTTTATTGTTATATTTCGGCACGAGGAAAATCTAAGAGAATTTCATTATTATTATTGTTATTATTATTATTCGCATTGTGCGGTACACAGACGTATATTTCGGTATAAATTAGTATATATAAATAATATTGCACGGCCTTTTATATTTTTTAAATTATTTTATCGATATCCGCACTACGTCACGGGCTCGGGATTCGCATGTATCGTGCGAGAGAGTGCCTCTTCACTGTGGCGACGACGCGCGTAGAACGAAAAATAGTAGTCGCTGTTGAGAATATAAAAAAAAAAAAAAAAAAAAACAATTCAAACTTTTATTTTCTCTCGACACCGATGTAGTGCGCACTGTTTTGACGTGTGAGGCGAGGGGGGGGGTTGGGGTATTGAGTGAACTTAGAAGGCGTATGCACCAGGCGTTGTTTGCATCAGTGGCGTGACTTGAAGTATCAAAAACAGAAAGGAGCACATCGAGTAAAACACCGTGATATCAAAAATTTAATCTCTTTTTTCCTTTTAACCGTTTTCACACACTTAATACAATGAAATCACAATGTAAATAAATTGATTAGGTACACAGTATTAACGAGTACAATTAATGGCCGTCGTAAATCGTAATGAACAAAATAAAAACAAAAAAAAATAACTCAATTAATTTTAACATTGGCTAAAACTTTTTCACTACGATACATATAATAATGGTATAAATACATTTAAAAACTCATCAGTACCTATACTTTAACTACTAATTATTTACCTATTTACCTACTATTAATTTATTGATAAATAAATTGAGTGTCATTTATTAATTTGTTGACACTAATCTTTGAGAAAACTTTTGTAATTTACTCTATGGTATTGAACTAATATCTGAACTCAGTCAAATAGAGGGTGAATCACAAATTAAAATGTATCACAAAATATAATGAAAAGGCCCAGCCCTACTTCCTCCCCCCTTCCCTCCAAAAAAAGAAAAATGTCAACTGCCACGTTAGTTTATTTTATAGAAAAAATTCATTTTTTATTTCAGCACTATAAAAAAATAGATTTAATTAGAATTGCATAAAATGTATTTTACTTTTTACAACATTATAAAAATAAAATACAAGGATAGACATTTTTAAGCAATATAGCATCTCTTTTTGTTTATTGGCTTGAAGTTCTATTTTAACAATATCTTTAATAAAGCCAAACCAGTCAATCTTCGTTCATTCATCGTTAATTTCAACTAATTTTTTAATTTAACACAAAAAAACAATATACAATTAAGTACGTACGCAGATTCATAGGTAAAAAGGTACTCTATGCGGCGAAATAACGAATTGTCTAAACACTCACAAGTCGGTTAGTTATTTGTAAAATCGTTGAAAATCCAAAGGAAGGTGGTCGATCCACTCATTAAACCTCCTCATTTACGCCAATTCTCTACGGAATATTTTCATCCATATTTGTATCAGTAAACTTTTTATGCATAATACACGAAAAATGTCACAGGTACAGTGTCAGTAAATATTTTTTTTATTTTCGTGTCAAAACGATTGAAACCAGTACCTATAATAGTACCAAATCTTCCGTTAAAAGTACAAACACAAAACAATAATATATAAATCTCAATTAAAATAAACGTTTTATCGCTATTTTCATCGAATACTCGTACTGATTTGGAAATTGTTTTTCTAAAAGGGTACTCGAAAAGAAAAAGAAAATGTGGTCACGAAATCGGAACGAAGTAAAACGTGTTCTCTTTCTTTTCTTTTAATTCACCGAACTGTTAAGTTCGCTAAAAATAAAAACATGAAAAATGAACGCGCTAGTACTACTACTTATATTTTTCATTTTTACTATTATATTTTATTTTTCTTCGAGCCACTCAATTACCCATACACCAGTGGTTCTTAACCTTTTTTTTAATGACGGAACACTTAATATTTCACGATATTTTCGTGGAACATAATGATTTTTCATGGCTTAGCACGTCTGATAATTGACCAATGACCAGATTAGAATGAACATTTGAGGGGGCTAACCTGTTTATCAGTTTAATTTAGATCCTCTCACTAATGGGGTTAACTTGTGCATTTCATGGAAATACTGAAGGATTTCGAATGGATTGTGGAGGTTAAGACCCCAAGGTCCCCTGATTTTCGCCCACGCGTCTTATACTGATGCGTTTTAGAAATAGATAAAAAAAATCAAAATATTAAGTAGTTGCACTAAAAATATCGTTTATTTTTTGATTTTTTTTTTTTTTTTCCACTGTGACTTTTAATTTTTGGCGGAACACTCACCACCACGAGTTCTGCGGAACATCGGTTAAGAACCACTGCGTTTTAAATACCACCTATTCGCGCCACTATAATACGAGTAGTTCACAATACGTAAATCGGTTTTTATTATATTATTATACTTAAAAACGGGGAGGGGGTTGACGCGCGCGTCTTCTTGGCCGGTGATGTCCACACGAGGTTTTCCACGCAGTGCGGTGATGGCGATGACGTGAACCTCACTTCGAGTTCCATTTATCCGCGAGCTCGCATATACTCCCACACACACACACG
>JAIPRM010005838.1:7172-19754 GCA_025469315.1 Stegophylla sp. TES_Ste_2020 | reverse complement strand
AAACTGTATATTATTAACTTATATATTATTAACTTCCTTCTATATATTATTAACTTCCCTCGTTCAGAATCGTTTTATTGAAGAAATGATTTATCGTTTCTTTAAAATTCAATACACCCGTCAACGAATCTCACCCGTCGTGCGAAGAACACCCATCGTGCGAAGTATGTCCCGCTTTTTTTTTTATCTTTATTCTTTTTAAGCTTACATTTAAACAAATGAAAATATCAAAATAATATTCAATCTCTTCAGGTATTCAGTAAAAAATTTTCCAATACCAAGAAAATTCAATTTAAATATTGAAAAATACGCATTTAAAATTCAAATATAACCGAAATAAGCACTTATATCGAAAAAAGAGCTAAATTATCAAAATATGAAAATTAAACAGAACTACATACAACTCATTGTGTTATAAAACGCATTTCTAAATTACTTAGCTATGTTTTGAATGATTTTTGAAAAACATGCTGTCTCCTATAAGTCCCTAGTCCTTGTAATCACTGTTATATGATTTTCTCCGCTCAGAATCTAATATGCATACCCAGATCAAGTCTATAAAATAGATACTACTGAAAACAATTACGCATTTATAATACGTTTCTAATTTTTTTTTTTTTTTTTTTGCAGGTACGTATACATTTCACTGCAAACTCGCTTTGGATCAAACGCTTTAAGGTTGTGGTATACTTTAGGAATTTTCATTGAAAAATGTTCTGTAGTTTTTTATTTGGGAAATCAAGACAGAAGCACTTATGAGTAAAAAAATTAAGAATACTACATCGAGACATAAAAGTGTGCAAAAATATTTAGGTAAAAAAAATCACCAGATTTTGAATTGAAAATTTAATTAGAAGTTTTTGAATTAAGATTCTGTATTTCATAAGAAAATAATAGATTTCGTTAAAATTCAACCGGATAAAACGAATAGGCCAATTTTGATTCGCCAACTGCTTTTAACGTTTTTTCTGTATCGTCAACGTCACGAATTTTTTTGCTAGTTCGCAGAATTTATAATTTAATACAAAATAAAACCAAATAATTTCAACAATCAACATTTTAAAATTTTCAATACTTGACCGAAAGCTTGATTAATATTGATCAAAAGCCATTCCACACACAAAAATAAATATTACGTCATTGTAACTTGGTTCAAAATCAAACATATCAGTTTACCAAAACTATTCTCGAAAAGAGTCTCAACATTTTTCCAATGCAGCTTCACAATGGAGTTTTAAAAAAAAAAAAGTGTGTTTAGGGCTGTCACATGCTTAATCCGGTCCTTATGCAACGATCAGGGCCGGATTTACTTAAAAGACACCCCTAGGCTAATAAAAAATCAACGCTCCTACTTCATAGTACATCATTTATTCAATAAGATCTGTGAACTTTCCCATTCCTTATTAATTTACCAATTTTATGACTATATAAAAATGTGTAATGGATTAATTTAAAATTATTTTTAAGTCAACCTAAAAAATTAAGTCTTAAATTTTTGTTGCGTAAGATTAGTATTCTAGTAGATGTTAAATTAAATTTGCAAATAGGAATTATATCTAGTATCTACAAAGAAAAAGAAGAAAGCGCCCCCCCCCAAGACGTGGCGCCACTATAGGCTATAGCCTAGGTAGCCTAGTCCTAAATCTAGCCCATGAAATCACTCATGAAAAGTTTTATTTTGTGTGAAATGTGGTTGAGACTACTTTAAAGGCTGATAAACCTGAAATAAAAGCTTCTGAAGTGTGGCATTGAAGAAGAGTGTTAAAAATTTAGCGTACGGTAAAAAATAGAAATAATGTAGTTTTGAAGAAAATAAACACTCAGAAGTCGATATGGAATAAGCCGAGACTGAGGAGGAGGAAAACGTGAATTTTGGCAATCAACAAAAAAATATCCCTCGGACAATAACCACAAAAATGTAGTAGGGAAAAATAAAAGGCGAACCGTTTCGAGGACGGCCTAGAAAATCATACGTGAAACAAGTGATGAAATGCACCAGAATAAAAGCGTATAGAGAGCTACAAAGAAAATATATATGTGACAAGCGAAATCGACAGGAAGACATCAACTATTATCATTTATATGAAACGCCAAAATAATATTTCAGAAAAATGTACTAAAATATTAAATATAATAATAAAAATAGTTATCAATTCGTTAAAACTAACAATAATTTAATACATATAATTAACTCCAAAATAAAAACTAATATCATCAAATATTATACTACTAATAATCATAAAGATTCTGGAACTGACTAACTTAAATTCTGTTGTAACAAATTTTACAAAGGCAAAACTATAAGAAATTTCAATTCAAGTTATCAGGAACACATTTCCAAAATTAAATAAAAAAAAAATATCAATCCTAAATCTAATTTTGCCTCACATGTCATTGATATTAACCATAATATAAATGCTGTAATAAATAAAGATTTCGACATAATGCATAAAAAGCCGGACATATTTCGCACGATGGGTGTTCTTCGCACGACGGGTGGGATTCTCTTGTCGGATGTATTGAATTTTAAAGAAACGATAAATCATTTCTTCAGTAAAACGATTCTGAACGAAGGAAGGTAATAATATAAGAAAAAAAAATGTCCAAAATTTTTTCTCACATTTTCAAAATTTTCTTGCGCCGAAATCTTTTTTATAGGATTTTCTATCTATGTCTAAATTTTCATAAAATTTGGATCAAAACATTATGGTTTCCAAGTCGTTTTTGTCAAATTTTGGGTAGTTTTTTCCAAAAAAAACATTGAAGAATTGAGAAATTCAAAAAATGACCTCTTTAAAGTACATTCTAGAGGCGAATCGGGTTTCAAAAAGTTATTGATCGAAACTTTTGGACAAGTATTTCTATACGAAAAGTGGTATACAGAAAAAAAAATAATAATAAAAAAATAAATAAATAAACATCATTGTAAAAACACTAGCTTCTTCACTTCGTTCAGAATCTAAAAAATAATAATAATAAACATAATGTTGTAAAAATACTAGCCTCTTCGCTTTACTCAGAATATAAAATATAGGATTAACGTAAAATGTATTAATTTGTTTAATAAAATAATAATATATGTAGGTATATACTATTTTGTCACTTCTGGTTATAGGTACCTAGCTAAAGAAAAAACAAAGTTACAAATTATAAACATAAATACACAATATATTAATATAGACTATAGAGTATAGAGTTTAGGGTGCCTCAGAATTTTTTGAAAATATATGGGGTGCCGTGAGTCAAAAAAGGTTGGGAACCTCTGGTATACAGTGTGTGTATCGCGAAATTTGATGATTTTAAACGTATTTTCGAACGAAGTGAAGGAATTTAGACAGTGTTTTTACAATGATGTTTATTTTTTTTTTCTGTGAACACTTATTCGTATAACTTGTCTTGCAAAAGTTTCGATCAGAATTTCTCAATTCTTAATTTTTTTTTTTTTTTCGAAAAACTACCCAAAATTTCGACATAAAATGCAAGGAAACCATAATTTTTTGATTCAAACTTTATGACAATTTAATCATAAATAGATAATAATATGAGAACCATTTTTGTGCAAGATAATTTTGAAAATATGAAAAAAAATTTGGGGCATTTTTCTAACACTTTTTTTCATAAGAAAGCCTGACATATTTCGCACCACGGGTATTCTTCGCTCTCCGGGTCAGACGCTCTTGGTGGATGTGTTGAAAATGACGACTATTATTGTTCTTTATATTATTATTAACTTCATTCGTTCAGAATCTTCTTGTTGAAGAAATGATTTATTATTTCTTTAAAACTCTACATACTCACCATGAGTATCTGACCTGAGGAGCGAAGAATATCCGCGGTGTGAAGTATGTTCGGCTTTCTTGTCTATACTTTACTTTTTTTAATACAAAATCGAACGTATTTGTGAAACACTCTGTACAACGGATACGGTAATGCGATTCCCCCGCCTTCTCAGCCCGAACGATAACCCCTCGGGCGATCGCTGGTGGGGGGGGCATTGATGGAACGATGACCTCAATGGCGCTACACGTGATTAGGTTTTCGAGAGAATTATACACGCCGTTGTCCGCGGTATCAAAAATAAAAGAAAAACAGCTACTGTGGTCAGCGGTGTGTCTAAAACAAAATTTCGAGAGGGGGGGTCAATATTTTTACTGGCACCTTTATATTTTCAAAATGCATTTATCTTATTAGTAATTTTTGTATATTCCATATATTTATACAATAATTCATAGATTTTTAACTACATAGAACACATAATATATGTACTGGTACATACGGAATCGTGTATCAATAATAGGTAATAATTAATGTCGTTCAAGTAATAAAAGATATATATATATATTTAGATTAAAAATATTAAGCAATACTTTTTTTTATAAATTCAATAAAATTTAGTGGGAGGGGTGTGAACGACCAAAACCCACCCCTTAGGCACGCCCCTAACTGTGGTATAAATACTAGGCATATTTTTTAGAAATGTTTTCTGCTACATAAAGTAGCAATTTAATCTCTAATTTTCTTCGGTTTTAATTTTTTTATTGTGACCAATAGTCGGGGTAGTCTGAATTAGTCGGTTGCGCCCCCATCACTAGTATACAAACGGACGTGGACGCCGCTACCGGTGCCGAACCGGATACGATTGAACAGTCGATACACATACTCGATAAAACAGTGTTCGGTCGTCGCGAGAAAAATATGTTTTTCTCCGGTACACGTGCGCTCACGCTTCCGGTCAGAGTCCGGAACTATATCAATTCTCGTAGCCGCCGCCGCCGTCGTCGTATTTTACACGGCGGCCGTTATCGATTTTCGCCACAATCTGTTTCGCTCCGAAACCGCGAGCTCCTCTGCAATACGCATCATTTATCATCGGCGTTTTTCTTCCCGTTCCGTGTCTACTATTTTTCTCTCTTTCCTCTGTCACCGCCGCGCCGCCCACCTACGTAGCTCTGCTTGCCGTTCCGGCAATATTTCAAACGCCACTGCCGCCGCGTAACTGCGACGACGACCGATGTTCCCCGTTCTTCGCGCGAATCCACTAAACACCGCCCCGCCCGCCCCACCGGGGAGGAGGTTTATTTACAATAATAACAACAACACGGATATATTAGCGTGTACAGACTTCTGCATACGTAATAAAAAACTACCCGAAATTGAGCACTTGATTTTCAAGAAATCAATTTTTGATGTTCTCTCGAAACCTCTAAAAATATAACAGTACTTGAAAATATATTCCACATTTATCAATGATTGCGTTCCACTGAATAAATAATTAATTATCAGGCGTACTTATGGAATAATATTAATTATATTAATAATAAATAAAAATACGAAAGAATTCAAAAACCCTATGTACGTCATTAGTAAAATCTGACCTTGAATTTGGTTCACTTATTTGGTCTTGTAATTATTCAAAATATATATGAATGAACTTGATAATGTCCAATATAAATTTTTAAAGAGGATTTCTTACATCACTAATATATTATATATATAACAAGAACCAAACCTAACCTAACACCGTTAATGTTGTTGGGCCTAGACTCACTTAATACAAGACGTCAAATAGTAGACATTGTGTTAATTTATGATATTTTAAACAACCTCATAGACTGTCCTGACCTATTATCTGAAACCGGGTTTCGTATTTTCTTTGTAGAAACACAAGGAACTTAGATCTTTTCAAAATTCCTATGTATAATACCAACAGCGGAAATAATGCATTCCTTTCCAAGAGCTATAGTTTTGGTCAATAAAATATCAACCGAATTAGATTTTTTTTTACTTTCTCGTAACTTATTTAGATTCAAGGTTTTAGGATTAATAAAATTATTTTAATGTTATTTATTGAGATAAGATAAATTAATAATATTATACACTTGTATTCTTATCACATAAGTCATTATAATTTTGTAAAAAGGGCATAGCCCGTCAAAACATAAATAAATAAATATTAGTTTCAACATTCCCAGCAATACCCGTAAATACGCCTATGAACCCGAACATGAAACCATACTCGGATCAAAACATTTTGAGGCATCTGCGAACAACAAAAAAATTGTGATTTTTAAACTGCATCACATTATAAATTATATTATGTCATGCAGTAGTAAAATTCTAAGACTGTGTTAACGTAAATGAGTTTTTGAGGTGATAAAAAAAATTTTCAGGCTGATTTTCGTTATCATGATTACTCACACGTATTAATAATTTTATTTATATATTTTTTCTCCGTAAGGAATTATTTCGAGTTCCTTATTGTTCCCAAAAACGTGTTTAAAATTTGTAGATTTTCGTTGTTAAAAAAAAAAAAAAATTTAATTGGATTTTATCTTAGTGTTTTTAGAATGTATTTAAAGAAAATTCAATTTGTACTACAATTTTTCCTTGTATTGAAAAAAATAAAGGGGACAGGGGTAACATTTAAAAAATCCTGGCCGCGCCACTGTTCCCATCTGAACGCCCCCCCTCTGAATTCGGATCCTGGGTAGGACGAACTTGACGGGCGTACACTACCATTAAATATATTATATAACGTATATTTCGTGTGACTATGTGCGAAACATAATATTAAAGCGTGAACATTTCGCGTTCGTTGTCAAAACTAATAATAATGACGTACTACTATTAGCGTCGCGTCGACACGCGTATGTGTACGACCACCGCGCCGCCTCCGCCAAAGTGATTAACACGTTTCGTAGATCCTCATTATATACCGTAGCCGCGACGTATCTATTATTAATAATTAGTAATAATTACTAAACGCCTATTACACATACGTGTATTCGTGCGCAATAGATTATGAAAATCGGACGTTGAGCCAACACGGTCGTGTGTGTGTGTGTGTGTGGGCACACGTACAAAACAGCCCCGGGATTCTGTGACGCCACTGCCGATGCGATAATAAATAATAATATTAACAGCATATTAAGTCTTTTTACTTAGTGACTTGTTCTGTTTCATGTTTTAAATATTTTTAATAACTTAAGTTTTTAAGTAAATTCTTATTTTTATATTATATTTTATTGCGTTAGTAATAATTTAAGTTCATCACATTAGGCAATATTGAATTAGTGGTTTTTTATTCATTCTAATCTCTTTTCATTGATTTTTGTTATAAAATATTTAATACGGATATTGTCTGTAGAGTTTATATGTTTGATAAAGTTGTTTTCTATAAATCATTTTTAAATAAATAATTATTATGGGTTTTTTTAAAAACAATGTTATTCCATCATTATTTTTTAGTTACAAAAATTGTAGTGTATAACCGAAAATGTCAACTATGTCAACTCAAAATGAGTAAAAAAAAAAAAAATGTCTAATGGTTTTATGAAAATTTGAATATTTTGATTTTTACACGAAGAATGGTCTTATTTAAATAAGGCGATAAAAACGAGTTGATAGAAATTTGAAAAAAAAAAAAAAAATCGAGATGAATCCGAGAACCAACTCGTTTGTTAGTGTGTACCGTTTGCCCTTATTCTACTCACACCCTCGCCGATTGAATTATGGGGCGGGTTTAATTTCCTGTCGATTTAATTCCAATTTTTCGACGTGGAAGTCGAATGTCTTCTCCCCCCTCCTTCTTAACGGGTGGCCAACGTCCGTCTTCCCCTCGAATCGCGTAAACAACGGACCGAGCCACTAATTGCCTTTATCCCACCCATAACACGTGTTCGACATAACAATATCCAACCTGCTGCAGCTGTCACTATTGCACGTGCGTGACTATATTATATCATCGATATTACGTTCTAGTGGGTGCGTAATTATTAGCACAATAACACTATAAAACATAATACAATTTATCTATTATTCTATTGATATTCATTGGTTTTTTTTCCCCAGTCGATATTCATACAATATATCTACAATAAAAATATATAATGACTTGTTTTCGATCAATATACATGTATATATATATATATATGTGAGGCGTTTAGTTTCAAAACCAGCTAAAAGATGATTTATTCAAAATGGATTTTTTTTTTTTAATTTTCCAAATATTTATACTGTATTACATAGTTGGTAAAAATATTGAACATCAAACAAGGAGCTATAATCGATAATAAATGAGGACAGAAAATTGTGGTTTGTATCCAAACCAACCATCTAACGATGTTTATTTCAAATCAAACCATAATTAAACACATGTTTTTATCTGCTCTGGTAATAATACTCAAATTTTTTCAGTTTTCATGAAATTAAGTATTTACTAAAATATTAAGTTCTATTTGGTTATTATTTTTTACTATTATGTAATTATACACATAAAATCAAAATGTTTTGTATTTCTTAAATTTTCCATTTGTTTGTTTTAAAATCACCATATGCTTAAATTCACAACAAAACCAGCCATTTCAAAACTAAAAAATTATCTAACTCTTGTAATAATATTTTTACAAAATATATTTTCACATACAATATATGTAGCATTCAAAGCTTTGATTTTATATTTATTATAAAATTATAGATCAAGTATTTTACGTTATTTTCGTTTTTTTGTTGTTTCTAAAAATTTTTGAAATTTGCTTATGGCTGATTTTGAAACTAGACGCCTCATATTGAAACTAACTAACCTGATCTTTATTTTAGTAATATATTCTTAACTTTGTTGGGGGATTTTCGCATCAGTGCTGTTCATACTTAAATCTAAATAGGCTACTATATGGTCGTCTACAGTCATTATAAAAAAAAGAAATGTTGAGAATAAAATAAATGTGTTACTTTACTGATCAAAGTTTATGACACAATTATGTATACATGTTTTCGTATAGAAATATTTGTCTAAATGTTACGACCAGTAATATTTTGAATTAGAATTTTCCTCAAGAAGTTATTTTTTGGTGTTAATTTTTTAAAAATTCTATATCTTTTCTCCGACAATTTGGGAAAAACTACCCAAAATTTGACATTTTTTTTTTTCAATCCAAAACTGTATGAAGAATTAAATATACGATAAGCAATAATATAAAAATAAATTTATTGAAAGAAAATTGGTGAAATATAAGAAAAAAAAAATTGTTTTACTTTTCATTTCTCAAGCATTTTTTTTCCATTTATATAATTTATAATAGCTATACAGCTAAGTGAAAAATAAATTGTGTAATGAGAAACTTTGTAATTTTAAAGTAATTTAATTACATCGTATAAATTGTAGCTCCATGTAGAATCGTCAAATTGAAGAATCGTTTCTTTGAAATTTAACACATCCACCAAGCGTACCTATAACTATCTGTTGCGGATTCTAATTTAGTAACAGAATATAGAATAAACTGATAAATAAAATACGCAAAACTTCGACTTATTATCCAAGATATTTGAAATTGTTATTCTAATGCCAAAAGGGGGAGGGGATAGAATCGACGACTGTATTAGATTAGATTACCGCTGTTATAATATAATTATTATTATTACTATTATATTATGTTTGATTGATGTTTGTGCGTGTTACAGGTGAGAGCGGGCTGGTGTTAAAACCGAAAACCACAGAGGACGTGTCGGAAATACTAAAGTACTGCAACGGTAGGAGCATGGCCGTGTGCCCGCAGGCGGGCAACACGGGCGTGTCGGGCGGCAGCGTGGCGCTATTCGACGAGGTGGTCTTGTCCACGGAGCGGATGAACGATATAATTAATTTCGATCCCGTGTCCGGTAAGTACAGTTTTACAGCTCGTGTATTATAATAAAGGCGTGTACGGTTGTTGTTGTTGTTGTCTTTCAACCAAATCAGTCGTCAGTCCGTTAAAATTGTTTACAGTGACTTTACCTGCAAAAAAAAAAAACAAACCGGATTTAACGTTCTACAATTTAAGATTTAACCGTTTAAAATCACCTCATTCGATTCGTACACTAATTTTTACCACTCATTACGACGCGCTTTGACGCTATTAACATACATAATTAATAGGTGGTACCTATCAATCGATTTTAGGTTTAGGACCGCAGGATTGTTAAAATTACTTAACTCTTACAAAACATAAATTTTACTGTAAAAACTCAAAATATTTAAAAATTGTATTGTATAATATATATTTTAATATGTATTATTAATTCTTCTTTTATTATTTATGAAATTTCTTTCTTTTTTTTTTTATCTTTATTTTTTTTAAGCTTACAATTTTAAACAAATAAAAATATCAAATAATATTCAATCTCTTCGGGTATTCAATATGAAGAAAACTCAAATTAAATATTGAAAAATATGTAACATATGCACTTAAAATTAATATATAACCGAAATATGCACTTGTATTGAAAAAAGAGTTAAATATGCGAAATATTATGCAAATTAAAGAGTACTGCATACAACTCCTGGTGTTATGAAACGCATTTCTACATTGCTTTTGAATGATTTTTGAAAAATATGGTAAATACCTATAAGTCCCCAGCCCTAGACTGATCACCTGCCCAAGGGAAACGATTCTGGCCCGATTTCGAAATTTCTAGTTACTACTAATAATAAATAGGACTTACACACACACACACACACATCTACAACAGTATTGTCGCGGTTGTCGTTGTGTGGTACGCGTACAATAATGTACAGGTAACCCTGTCGCGCGACCGAAAACGTGGTTACGACCGTTTCCGCCCCTCCCACCCCCCCCACATGTTGCCGTCGGGTAGTACGCGATATATATAATAATATATTATAATACGCGTCACACTATAACAATATAACACACAAACACACACATCGTGTCCTTCTGAACGGCCGTAAATACGTTTAGGTGTAATCACATCATGATGTACATACTCGCGTCGTGTATGCCTAACATGTATTTTACTATTATTATTATTATTATTATACACAAGCGAGAATCCCCGTCGTGCAGCATCTTTTTTTTTCATTTTTTCTCTTCACATTCCTGGCCATGCCGCCGACGTACCTGTTGACGAAAGTGCCAACGGGTCGAACCGCCGCCCCACAGCGCACAAGTCTAATAATTTTGCTCGCTCGTTATTTTGTATATTATGCGTTTGTTTACGACGACGTGTTCCGCCGAAGGCCGAGGTCCATAACATATGTGTACACCGCAGACAATAATAGTCATTGCGTCATACGCGTATGTATTTTTTGTTATTTTTTTCGACCAACCCATTTATTTGGGGGCTAGATAATAAACTGTACCCGCGGTAATTTATGTACGTTTTTGAAAGCCCGAGAGAAGAAGGGATAAAGCCCCTTTAACCCCTTTGATACTCAAAAAAAATACATTAAAATGTACCTCATCAAAGTGGTCTTAATGCAATTTTTAGATTCTGAACGAAGTGAAGAAGCTAGTGTTTTTACAATGATATTTATTTATTTTTTTCTGTGTACAACTTTTCGTATGGAGATACTTGTCCAAAGGTTTCGATCAGCAACTTTTTGAAACCGGATTTGCCTCTAGATGGTACTTTAGAGAGGTAAATTTTTTGAATTTCTCAATTCTTCAATTTTTAGATTCTGAATGAAGTGAAAAAGCTAGTGTTTTTACAATGATGTTTATTTATTTTTTTTATTTTTTTCTGTGTACAACTTTTCGTATAGAAATACTTGTCCAAAAGTTTCGATCAATAACTTTTTGAAACCCGATTCACCTCTAGACTGTACTTTAGAGAGGTCATTTTTTGAATTTCTCGATTCTTCAATGTTTTTTTTTGAAAAAAACTACCCAAAATTTGACAAAAACATCCCGACGAGCGAAGTACACATTTTTTTAAAAAATTTTTTTAGTTCGTGCTTTGTTGTACGTCGAACACAAACGTGTTATCGATAAACTGCACGCGGCTTTCGACACAGCCTGAGGATACACACATGTTTTACGAAATTATCGCCACCCACGTTTTCACACATTCTCCGACTCTTTATATCATAATAATATTATTATAATATATTGTATTACTTTTTCGTGCTAAATTCGTTTTATGAGCGAATAATCGCCGCCGCATAACTCGTGTCCCGAAATCTCGACGGGACGATAACACAAGCGCTGCGAATGAATCGCGTCGAAAATAAATCGGAGTGAAAAAAAATAAACAAGAACATATTTCGAAAAGGTACATTTTTCCCGATTTGCCTCTTTTCCAGCCGTGCGTAATTTATTGCCTCCGACTGCGTTTAGGTATACGTATAATACAATAATATATATAATAGGCGAAAGCGTTCGTACACAATATACGCGTTGACGAAAATATTTTCAGACGAAACGACGGGCCGTCGCCGCCAGTATTCGTGTTATATTATTGTGTGTGTGTGTGTGTGTGTGTGTGTGTGGATATACCAATGTCCCATAATAATAAGAATAATATAATATTGTCTCCGTATACAGAAAGAGAAGGATTTTGTGTGGTGACCGAATGTGATTTACAATTTTATTTATTTTAGTGTTTTTACAATGATGTTTATATATGTTTTTTTTTCTGTATACAACTTTTCGTATGGAAATACTTGTCCAAAAGTTTCGATTAGCAACTTATTGAAACTGGATTTGCCTCTAGATTGTACTTTAAAGAGGTCATTTTTTGAATTTCTCAATTCTTCAATTTTTTTTTTTTTTTTTTTGGAAAAAACTACCCAAAATTTGACAAAAA
>JAIPRM010005837.1:0-19756 GCA_025469315.1 Stegophylla sp. TES_Ste_2020 | reverse complement strand
TTGTGTTGGTTTTTTATTTTTTTTTTTTTTTTGTTTCACATTCAGTTTTTTTTTTTTTTTTTTTATTTATTAAGGCGAAAATTGTAGCTGAAGCTTCTTATCAAGAACTACTAGCATCGGGCGTTGACTTTGACGAAATTCACGGATCCACAGATGAAACAATAGTCGAGACGAATTTTGTTGGGAAAAGTGGTTCATCAAACGACAACGTCTCAGTTTTAGGCTCCTCAAACGAATGTGTCGTCGAACAATTGTCGGTCGACGAAAGTAGATTACACGGAGACAAAAGAAAACCTAACGAAGTAAACGAAACGAAGTGTTCGGGAAATGTTTCCAAAAGAGTTTATTCGTCTTACGTATCTGCTTTTGGAAGTTCATTCGTTATTTTCCTTTTTTTCGCCATGTACACTATCACTCAAGTTTTGATTACTGCCGGAGACTTTTGGATAACTTTCTGGTATTAATGCATAAACGCTTCCATTCAAGCGTTTCTACAAATTACAACGTCTTTCTTTTTTTTTTTTTTTTTCTAAGGGTAAATCAAGAAGACTATGTGTTTCAAAATAATAATCACACGTCGAACGATGAAATCACATCGATCGACAATTTTCCCACGATGTCACTGAATTATCGTCAAACCTTTATTCTAGTTTTCGTAGCGTTAAACGTTTTGCTGTTGATCGCTATTATCGTAAGGTCTGCTTTGTTCGTAACAGTTTGTACAAGAGCGTCGTACAATTTACACGATATGATGCTGAACGCTGTCATCAGAGCGAAAATGCTTTTTTTCCACGCGAACTCGTCGGGTAATATTTTGAAATAAACATTTATTCGTATTACTTCCGTTTTCAAATACACCTGAAATCACAATGTTCTTGTTTTAGGGCGAATATTGAACCGATTTTCAAACGATATGGGAGCCGTTGATGAACATTTACCCAATCTTTTGTTGGAGGTGTTTCAGGTGAACCATATTATTATGTAATAATCTATTTGGCGATCGTCCCCTTTTCTGGGGGCGCTAAAATTATGTAACGAAAAATAACAAAATAACCCGAGGGATTACACCCCCATACTCCCCCAAATACCATTTCAATAATAATTATTAACGAATCACAATAACCATTCTAAAATAAACACGGATTCTGTTATATTTATGCACAGTTAAAAATATATTAAATTACATTTTAATTTTATAATCTTAATAAGTTGACGTTTACATTTTCAATCAACAAACTTTTTCCGGGTTTCATGCACAATATGTAATCAAAACAGTATTAACTATTATGTATTAACTGTTTTTGATGTGATCCATTATCATAAAATAGCTTCCAATCAAACCGTTTATTCTTAATGTGTACATACGTTTAAAAATAATCATTATGATAATACGGTATGTTACGATATTTTATAAAATATATCATCATATTATAATTAAGTAATTTTAGCAAAATACCTAGTTCTGAATTGTTTTTTTTTTTAAATATTAGGTACTAACTTTAAAAATATAAAATGAATGGTATTTTATTGTAAATATTATTATAGTAAGACTAACAAATAACAAGGGACAAGGGGTGCTATATTTAAACTCAGGGGTGTTAAAGAGCCTATTGCGCCCCCCCCCTAGTTGCGCCATTAGCCTATACGAAATCATATATATTATATTATTAGAATTTGCTTTAAACCTTTTCCCAAATCATTCAATTACAAAATATAAATACTCAGTGATCGTTTTATACTTTACACATTAATGTTGAAAATCGATTTTAAAATTAATCTATTGATAAAAAAAAAAAAAAAATCCCATGTCATCGTATTGAATTATATTTGTTTTTCGACAAAACGCTGTTAACCTACGAATTTTGTTAATATAATTATCACCTAAACTGTTATTTTTTTACAAACTGAGGTTGTTGTTGTATTTCCTTATTAATAATTTTAAAAGTTCATTTAAGAAAAACAAAACTGCTTTATTATTGTCACGTATGGAATCCAAGACTATAAAGAATATATCATCGTCCTATATTATTTTTCGAATTATTAGATTAATTGCCTCCAAAAAGTGTGTACTTTCGTATTTAATTTTAGCTAAAGTAATATTGTAATTATTATTAAATGATTGTATTTAATATAGAACTTAATAATTGCATTATTATTATTATTATAACTAAACAATTATACGCCAAATAGATGGGATTCAGAATTTTGGGAATCATATTTGTCATTGGACTTGTCGATATTTATCTATTGATACCAACAGTAATCATGGGCGTTTTTTGTTACTACATACGATCTTTTTATTTATCGACTTCTCGGAGCATCAAGCGGTTGGAAGGGATCGGTAAGCATGATTTGTATTTTTTTTTTTTTGAAAATTATAACACCGAATGTTTTTTTTTTAATAAAGTTTGCTTTTTTTTTTTTCTATTTTGAAATTTAAAAACACTAGCGCGAAGTCCTGTACTCGGACATATGAATGCGTCTGTACAAGGTTTGACAACGATAAGAGCATATAAAGCAGAACGAACCGTTTACCACGAGTTCGACAAACATCAAGTGAATAAAATATATTCTAGTACAATCAAACGGGTACACTAACTCACACGAACTCTATTATGTCTTTAAACATTAAATTCTAGGATTTTCATTCTTCAGCATGGTATCTGTTCATTTGTTCAAACGGAGCATTAGGTTTGTGGATGGATATGGCCAGCATTGCATTTATCGCTGTTATCATATTCAGTTTTGTAGCTTTTAATGATTGTGAGTCTATAAAAATAGTAATTAAACTAAAGTAACATTTAACAATATGCAAAAATCTATTTACTTAAACTATATACCTAGATACTTATGGAGGATACGTGGGTCTAGTCATAACTCAGTCGATTGGACTGGTCGGATTGTTGCAGTGGGCAATAAGACAATCCACAATGGTAGAAAATCAAATGATTTCAGTCGAACGAGTTTTCGAATACGCGAACTGCCCAAAGGAAGCTGATTTTCAGTGTCCTTCAGGTAGATTTTTTAATAATTATTTTGAATATACCTAATAAAATTCATGTAAACGATTATAATTATTTTGTAGACAAGAAACTGCCAAATGGATGGCCTGGCTCGGGCAGAATTGTTTTCAAAAATTTCAATCTTAAATATAGTCAAAATTCTCCTTATGTACTAAAGAACCTCAATATAGAAATTCGTCCAAAGGAAAAAGTAATTATTAGTTGTATTATAATATGAAGCAGTGGCGTATTTGATGGGCGGGTGGATCAAATTTGAATTTAAAATATTTAAGTATTGTCAATTTAGAATTTAGAGGTGTTATGCATGTTAGTTATCCTTAATTGTACTCAAGTGTACAACAAACCATCTGTTTTATAATATTTTAATTCGATTTTACTATTTATTACTCGGTTACTTACTATAGCTCTCATATCCAAATTGTCTGTTGCTGTAATATTGTTAGATTAAAAAATCTGCTTAGATTTAGAATTGGCGAAAACAGATTGACTGGATTAGTATTGTTAATTATTCACCGATATGTAAATGTAGCTTTGAATGTAGACATTTAAGCCGTAATAGAAACTATTTTTTTTTTTTTTTTTTAAAAGACCAATTTTTCTATAATTATTTATACTTAATTTGTAATTCATATCTAATACCTAATTTAAAATTTTAATTTCGAGTGCGATAAATGAAAACTAATTAAAATTTAATACTTATTTTTAAAATTACTTCATTACTGATATTAATATATATATATATATATATATATATAGTGAGCTATTTAATGGATTTGGACGGGTGAGCACCAATGATAAAAATGATCATATATGAACAATTTTTAAATCACCCTCCCCCCTCTCGTTTGAGTTTCCGATACGCCACTGATAATAATATAATGAACTTCAATGTTGAACCTAAAAAACACTGTCATATATTTTTAGATTGGAATCGTTGGAAGGACTGGTGCCGGAAAATCGTCTATTATAAAAGCGTTGTTTAGACTAGCAACGAACGAAGGTGAAATCATTATCGATGATATTGAAATTCACGAATTGGGATTACACGTTTTGAGATCTAAATTGTCTGTCATTCCCCAAGAACCGATTTTGTACTCGGGAACAATGAGATACAATTTAGATCTGTTCGATGAATTTTCCGATCACGTTCTTTGGAACGCTTTAGACGAAGTAATTGATGACAATGATCATAATTTTTTCCTTACTACAGAGAAGTTCGGTAAAATCAAGGTTATTAAAAGAAAAGGGAGTGGGGATGAAACTGGGACCTAAAAAGAAATTGTCCTGGTATCGGTTTTTGTAAAAGCTTAAGATACCTAAAACCTCATTGGAATCTATGTATATTTCGTATTTGATGAAAATCATTTAATTAGATACAAAAACTAAAATATGAAATCAAATCTATGGTAAAGATTTGCGACAGTAAACAGTATGGTATAAGATCGTCCAAAATAAAAATGCAACGTATCCATAAAAACGGTTAAAAATAATTGATTTTTATATTTAAAAAAGACGGACATAATTCACACCTCAGGAGTTCCTCGCTTCTCGGGTGGGATGCTCTTTGTGGGTGTACTGTATTTTAATGAAATGATAAATCGGTTCTGAGTGGAGCTTTAGTTTATCCGAGAAAATTTTATTTAAAAATTACAGTTTGTATTATTAATACAAAAAAAAACATTTTTTACTGTTTTATGTTTTGCTACATATTAACTGAGAAAATGAAAAAAAGGGTTAGAAAAATTGTTTTTTTTCCACATATTAAAAAATCTCTTGCATCAAATTATTTCTTCAAATTATATCGTTTATCTATATTTTATATTTTAATTTACATTAAGTTTGGATTATAAAAAAGATTGTTCAAAAGTATTTTTGTGGCAAATGTTAGGTAGTTTTTCCAAAATTTTGAGAAAACTATTGAGAATTTCGAAAAATAAGCTTTCAAAAGTACCATTTAAAAGTAAATTCTGATTCAAAATAAGGTTGCTGGTCGAAACTTTTGGAAAATTACACTAATCCGGTTGCGGAAAATTGTTTACAGTAGAAAATTAAAAAGATAAAAACCATTGTAAAAAAAAAAAAAACACTAGCTCAGTATCTTAAAAACACTATTTTCATTGAATTGAATTTTCGAAAATACCGATTTTCTCCGTAGTAAGACATTAAGGAAGTTAATGTCGTGTAGCTTATTAAAAAAAAAAAAAAAATACAATTGCTATTCAAGGTGAATCTCAAAACGACGATCGAGAATTTACCCGACGGTCTGACGACTAAAATTTCGGAAAGCGGTTCGAATTTCAGCGTCGGCCAAAAGCAACTGATTTGTTTGGCCAGAGCGTTGGTGAGGAATAACGGAATTCTCATTTTAGACGAAGCCACGGCCAATATCGATGCTCAGTAATAATAATAATAATAATAATAATAGTGTTTTTATGTACAGAAACTGTAGACGATTTTTTTTTTTTTGATTATTTAAATAATTAATATTCGTTTTTTTTTTTTTTTTCGGTTTTCTCAGGACCGACGCGTTGATTCAGAACACTATCAGAAAGAAATTCCACGGGTCTACGGTGATAACGGTCGCCCACCGGTTGAACACTGTCATGGATTCCGACAGGGTACTCGTCATGGACGCCGGATCAGTGATCGAATTCGACCATCCGCACGTTTTGTTGCGGAACAAAGACGGGCTTTTTTACTCGATGGTAGAACAAACGGGACCGACTACGTCTGCGCTGATACGCAGCGCAGCAGCCGAGGTATATTGTTATTTTCGTTTTGCCAAATTTAAAACGTATTTTCCGTAATATCATTTTTTTTTTTTTTTTTTTCTCAGAGTTTCAACACGACGCACAACGAAGACGTGTCTCCCGGAGAAAATGTAGATTGAGCGTGAAACAATAATTATTATATCATGCGTGGGATTTTTTATTTTTTTTTTTAATTAAATCCAATGTTCGACTGAAAATCCTTTTTTTTTTTTGTTTTCGGATTTGTTTTGTGTAATTTTGTTCAAATATCATAATATTATGTTATACCGCGTCGCATTTTTCCACTTATACGTTTACGTTATTAAAATATTGTAAAGTCGAAAATTATTTAAGCTTCAGAGAAATATACTATTAGTCCATAATCAATTTTTGTTTGTTCTCAATTTTTTTTTTTGAACAATCCATCAGTGTCTGTATACATATATTTTATGCGTAGATGCATACAGTACGATATTGATCTCTTATGGGTTAAGTGGTTTTCCACATAGATTTTACCGAAGTGCGTAGATATTAAAAATAATTTATTGATGTAAACATAATTTTTAATATGTGTGAGATGAACTGTAATTACACGTTTCTATGAGAGTTCTGGAATAATTATTGTCAATAATAAATAGAATCTACTTGCAGAATTCTGTAATTTAATTAGGCAATTCACATGTTAATCAGTGTATAACCATCCAATTCACTTTGATCGGCAGCAATCGTTCGTAAATAATTTTATTTCAAAAAATAAACGCAATGAAAATCTCCACCTGGGTACCGAGTTTCATAAAGATCGGTTAAACCATTTTATTTTTTGGTATGTTGAAGTGTGTAATTTTAGGTAAAAATAATGATTTCCATCTGAATACTTAAATTCAAACGATTATGTAAAAATGAGATGTAGAAAAAAGTTAACTAACCATTTTTGAGATTTTTTTTGGTCAATTAGACCAAAAAAAAAAAGCATTATTCGAATGAGGTCATATTAAGTTCTGATTATCAAGAAACAAAAATTGTATGAGATAAAAAGTTACGAAAAACGAGAAATTTCTAATATTTTTAAAATACTGTACTTAACTCAAAATTAATCAAATGTTTTTGAAATTTTTATGAAGTATTCTCGTGGCCACTTTTATAGTAGTTGGTCAAAGTTTTAAATTTCTAGCTGTATACTAGTTATATGAAAAAATAATTTTCAATTTTATGGCGATTCCCGTAATAGTATTTACCATTTTTTGCCAATTTTCGACAAGATTTTTCTCGTTTTTGGAAAAAGTATTGAGAAATATGAAAAATGGACCCTTTAAAGGACCATCTGAGTGTGATTTTGAATCTATAGAGATACTGGTTGAATTATTTGGACATGTATTTCTATAGGAAAAAGCGTTTCCAGGAAAATAAAAAAATTAAACATCATTGTAAAATCATAAGCTACTTCGTTTCGTTCACAATCTAAAATATAATTTACTATAAATAACCGTTGTCGCGGAACGCCTATAATTTTTTTAGATTCTGAACGAAATGAAGAATCCACCAAGTGCATCCCACCATAGGTGCAAAGAATACTCATGGTGCAAAGTACGTCCTTTTTCATGTCACAGTTATAAGTTAATATCAATCCTTACGTAACCCAATTGAGACCCCAGTTTGAACTCATTAGATAAACTATATATCTCTTATGTTGATATATATTTTCTCTATTTTTTTTTTTTTTTTTTCTAAACGTAACTTTTTTCTGCATAATTTAGGTTTTATGTAATAGTTGTGTAGGGGAGGGTAGGGGAGGTCTTAGGCCCTCGTCTGTAAAATATAAAATATGATGTTTTTTTTATTACTGTTTTACTTTTTTATTTTTTTTTTTGAATGAATGGAATAAAGTCTGCTTACAAAGGAAAATTGTTTAAATATTTCAGGGTATTCTTCGCTCCTCGGGTGGAATACTCATGATGAGCTCGTTGAATATTAAAGATATTGATATAATGTTGTTCTACTCATAAGACATCCCCATGACTATTCTCATGTCTAAAATGGATTTTCCTTTCTCGTCCTACCCGACCGTCATCACCAGTTTAATGTTACTTATCTATCTATAATATCTTTCCTGGCCATATTGATTGCCCATCCTTACTTTCTCATTATTAATTTCAAAATTCCCGTTCGCTCTACCCGCTCTGTCATCAATTTTCACATTTCGTTTTCACATTCTAACTCTCAAAATAAATAATCCATCTAACATTGCTAATGAATCGCATTTTTTTTTTTCTATTTAATATTACGCCCCATTATCTGATTACTATAATAATATTTTATCTATCTATAAAACTCTTACGAAATTTTACTTTTTTTAACTTTAATTTTGTTTTTATCATCTTTATAATATGTACTTCTTTCTTTATCCACTGTAAAAGCCGTTCGGCATTGATTAAATAGGAAAAAAAAAAGGCATATGTATTATAATCTATAACATAAGTCACGTAATTGTTATATTGAGTTTACATAACGTTCTATTTTAATGCGATTGCATTATAAAGGAGATGGCCAACTGAAAAGAAAAAAAATAGCTTGTTGCGCACACCTTTCCTTCCGACACGACGACTTTAATCTATGACCGTGGAAACACTTACCGGCAGAATGTCTAGCGATTTTGTGTATAGAACACGACGTGTTATCTTATATTATAATGATATGCAACTAGATTCGTCCGAGTTACAATAATAAGAAAAATATCTGAGCAATCTTTGTACTGGTGAACTATATTGTGTTATTACGTGCATATTATTAGTTATTATTATTATTGATATTATGTAAATCACGTTTATTAATAATTTTACACAATCTCTTTTGATGCAACCTGTTGGCTATCGTACTAACTTTGCGAGAAAACAATAATTTTCATTACCTATGTTGTTCTTATTCTGTTTTCAAAATAATCGTTGTCAGAGATCAATAATTATTTATCGTTAAGAAATTATATAATATTATATTTTTGAGATATAGCAATGATTTCGCGTTACACAACGTCTTAACGCCCCGGACGCCACGATTTCAAAGGCGCCAACATTTTGGAGTTTCTTAAAAAAAAAAATTCATCTCTAATTATATAAAAATATGTTCGTTTGATTATCTTCTTATCTGACTCGTTCAATTTTTTTTTATATTACATAGAATAAGACATTTCTAGCCGTTGGCTATTTATATCTACGGATGAAAAAGTAAAACATTTTAACATCATATTTATATAACTTACATAACATAATATAACTTTTACTATTTTACTAAAATTTATTATTCGGTATAATTTTATAATTGAATAAAACACTGAAATATTATATACTGTTAAACCCTAGAATATACATTTTAAAATGTTAACCGAAATAAGTAAAAGGCACATTTTTTGTTAATTGACGGTGGAGAGGGCGTTAAAATTATTTCGCCCCGGGGCGCAAATAATCTAAATGCACCACTGATCGGGTTAAAACAAATTACAATAGTTTTATCTTTAGTACTTGTTTTTCTCGAGTGCTGAAACAGTTTCGGTTCACTCGATTCTTATGAGACTACGATTTCTCGAAGAAAAACCCAGTGTTCAAACTTTAAGAACGACGGCGCGAAAAAAAATTTGCTACACTCGTCTACTTTTAAATTCGAAACACAAATTGATTTTCAATTTGTTGGGTAAAACTCAATACGGGTTAAACTGAATATTCAAAGTCAATCTCGTTATAAATTTCACTTCATTTCAAAAGCGTGTTTATTTTTAAATATATTTCAGTCGTTAGCGGTGACTAACCAAACTGTAGTTTTTTTTTTTTTCAATATGTACCTTTAATAATTTTCTTTCACCCTTTTCACTTACTGTGACAGACAACTTTTACATTATCCTTTTTGTATTGTCAGTTAATTATATTTGAAATTTGTGGTAAATCAATTACCAGTGGAATCTCTAATTGACGGTTCTCTCTAGATAAAAAAAAAAAAAATCATTAATTAGGAACAACTTTTTTTTTTTTTTTTCAAATGAAATACTTGATTTAACTGTGTATGCAAATAATAATATGCAAAATGAATAATAATATTATTTATAGACTAACACAATAATATTTTATATCAATAAGTAATAAATTATATTAATAATATGATAGTACCTTTGCTGGTTGTGTTATAGTTGTACATACAATGTAGAGAAGATCTTCTCTACATAGTGGTTGTATACTATAGATGTGTACAATTATCTATGTGTACCTCATAGAATTAATTTGTTGTTTGTAACCGAATAAAGTTGTGTAATGTGCTTGTCAAACTGCCAAAAAGTGTTGAACTCTTTTCGGTAAATAATTATTTCTATCAGTCGATAACAATAATCTTAAATAGTTATGTAATTCAATTTAACTAGGTACGATACAGGCAAATTATGATTTCATATTATGTCATACTACCAAGTTTTTATGTACTTTATAAATTATTACAGAAGGTTAAAACGTATTTAAATTTTTTACAGTTAATTTGTAACAAAATAATTTTAAATTAATTTACTAGGTAAATATAAAATTTATATTAAAAATTTATTTAGTTTATACTAAAAAAAAATTAATGGTTCAATAAAAAAAAAAAAAAATACCAAACATACATAGCTCCATGGGTGTTCTTTGCTCCTTGGATGGAATACACTCACCAAGTCACACCCGTGGAGCAAAGAATATCCATAGAACGAAGTAAGTCCGGCTTTTTTTAAAAATTCAGATCATCAACCTTTTCCTTTTAATTGGTATTTTTGTATTCCTACGAGAAATAATTGGATTTTGAGTTATGTATAGTTTTTAAATTTATTTTTCAATAATACAGTCGAGTGAATTCCACTATTTCTCCACCCCACACATTATTTAACAACAGAATGATTCTTGCCCATTCCACTATTTGTGTATGTAAAATTTGCCCAATTTCGAATAATATTATATTACATTAAGTAAAATAAAAATAAAAATAAATCTGCTATTATTCAGATTATAGATTATAATTCTAATTTTAAACGCTGGTGAAAATTTGTTTACATAGCCAACATTTATGAAAACTGTATGCCGTATACAAAAAAACGCGCGGAATATTTTGGTAAAACAAACTTTCTATTGGATTAAGAATCAACAGTTTTATGATAATTTTAATTGAAAAAAAAAAAATCATTATATTACCTAAGAATAAATAAAAAAAAACTCAGTTTTATGTTAAACTCAACATACCCACTAAGAATAGTATCGTGTTCGAAGAGCGAAGATTACCCATGGTGCGAAATACGAATGGATTTTTCATACTTAGTGCATTTAATTAATTCCGGTACTGGCTTTTGGTTTCCGTGCTCGGACCGAACCCAAAACCCTAGCTGTTCTTTAAGTACTAGCGTGCAGTGCAAGTAGAGATGTTAAATTTCAGAAATTTAATTTTTGAGAAATTTCTTAGAGAAAATTTCCAGAAATTTCATGAAATTTCTGAAATGTGTATAAAATAATACTCAATATAACATAGTTATATATATATATATATATATTTATACATATTTTTTAACAAATCATACGATTAATAAAAAAGCTTATTACTTTACAATTTACATATTATATTTATGCAAAATAACAATATGCATAATATGTACTCTTATTCTCGTTATGTTTTACCGAAACAACATTAACGTGAACAAAAACTATTATTCAAATGGTTTTATTAAGAAATTTCTCTGGGAAATTATCAAAGAGCAGAAATTTCCCACTTACATCACTAAGTGCAGGTAATAATGTAGATCATCGACGTGAAAAAAGCTATTATTATAAAAAAACGTACGAATACGATCGACGGCGTGTGTGCACGTGTAACAGTTTTTTCATTATTAATTATTTCTTATAGATTTATATATATATAAAAAAAAAAAAAATGAAATGAAATGTTTACATCAGCTATCGATTTGATTTTAAATAACTTTTTGTTTAAAAATTGCCTGGGTCACGCGGTATTTTTATATTTCCAATAAAAATTATTAATTATCACTGTGTGTGTGTGTGTACTAGTTTTATTCATTTCGATTACACACACACACACACACTGCTTCAACGTGTTATTTTCAGCGTGTAAAAGTAATTGGAAATAAAAAAAAAAAAAAAAAAAAATAACAAAATCCACTTACGCGCATTTCTACACGTACAAAAAACAACAATAATAATAATAATTGTCTTACGACACGCGTATAATATTATCACACGTCTATCAAATAGTATTTTTTTTTTTTTTTTATTAAGTGTGTTCTGTACGAATTCTGTCGGAATAAAACGAGAGATAACAACACTGATGGCGTTACGCACCTATCTATACCGTGCACACACACACACCTGTGCGATTGTAACAGTCTGCCGTTTTCAAATGGCAAAAAACAGCGCTTGGAACATATTATTTTGTACGGCTGACGAAAAAAGTGTTGATTTTTGGTTTTTACTCACGAGTGACACAAAAAAATATTAACAATAATATTATAAATGTTATCTAAATTTTAAACCGCGTTCGTGATTTACGACCATAGAGAATTTCTCGTATATAACATTTTTGTATAATAAATTATAATGAAATTGTCTATGTTCGTCGCCACTCTCACTAACACGCCGTCGTGTCATCTTTTTTTCGTATTTTATTGTTTAGAAAGCGACAACAATCGATTATTATGGGCGTAAAATTACCGTTTTAATAATTATTCTTCGTTCCGAAACGCCGTTTTAGTGTACGAATCAGTTGCATCTGTAAGACCAAAGCGACACATTACAACGACTAAAATTTCGTGTATTTTTTTGTATTTTATATTTTTTTGTTTTTTTTTTTTAGTTAAAAATGGATCACAGTGTCAAAGGAGAACGATCTGAGAATCCGAGAAGCGATGCGAACGCCTTCGAGATCGTCACGTTTAGGTAATAATTATTTTTCGATTTGTGTTTTTTTTTTTTTTTCACGAGGCAGTGCGTTAATTTCCCTCCCCCCCTCCCCTGAAAATCGATTTCGTCTTTTTAAAGATATCGGATCCAACCGGTTTTTTGTTATATTATTATATGTAAATAATTCGAATTATTAACGTTCCGTTCAGCTGGATGTTCAGTCTGTTCAAAAAAGGACGAAAAAGGGATTTAGATGAAAACGATCTGTACACGACGTTAGACGACCAAAAAGCATCCCCGCTGGGCGACGAACTAGAAAAGTAAGTGAGCAAACGTTTAATATAATCAGAGTTCGTGACTTAAAGTTCTGTGACTTATTATGCACGGCAATAATATGTTCTTGAAAACTTTGATAAAAAAAAAAAAATAAAAAAAATACGTATTTCCCACCTTGGGTATTCTTCGCTCCTCAATAATGGAATACTCTTGTAGATGTATTGAATTAAAAAAAAAAAAAAAAAAAATAGATTAAACATTTTTTCAATAAGACGTTTTGGAGTGTACTTCACTATATTTAAGACAATTTTACTTAAAAATTATAAAGTTCGTTACGAAAACAAAATATATATATATATATATATATACTATTTACTCAGCCAGTATTTATACTTAAGCATTAACCGAGAAAATTAAGGGAAAAAAAGTTAGCGAAAAATTTCCAAAAATGTTTTTTTCTATATTTTCAAAATATTTCTCTTGTTATTGTCTACAGTATATTTGCGTTTTCATAAAGTTTGGATTAAAAAAAAAATAGTTTCCAACTCTTTTTTGTCAAAATTTAGATAGTTTTTCACATATTATGAGAATTTCAAAAATTGGTCTCTCAAAAGTACTATCTAGAAGCAAATTAGGATTCAATATAAATGCTAGTCGAAACTTTTGGACAAGTGTTCCCTCATAAAAAAATGTTAACAGAGAAAATAAATAAATAAAAAAAAACATCTTTGTAAAAGCAATAGCTTCTTCGCTACACCTGTTATCTATAAAAAGCTGGACATACTTCGCACCATAAGTATTCTTCAGTTTTTTGGATGGGATGCTCTTAATGGGTGCATTAAAAAAAAAAAAAAAAACGACAAATTATTAATCTTCATTAAAATGATTTTGAGCAGAGCTTTAATTAATATACAATCATAAGGTCATTTAGGTTATATTAAACAAATATTATTTGATAATGCTGGGTATTCGATAATTGTGTAAATCAGTAATAATTAATTTCTATAAATACATAAGTCATCGACCTTTTCGTAATTGGAATTATGGAATTTTTGTGGGAATATTATATTATGTGTATTTGGGTTTTGATTTATTTATAAATTCCACATTTATTTTTCAAAAATAATACAGTCGAATAAAATCCAATATTTTTTTTTCAAATTCCTATTAATTGTCCAATAATATTATTTAATAACAAACCGTTTTTTTTTTTTTTTTTTTTTTATAGTAAATTATTTATTGGTTTTATGATTAAAAAACACACAGATTCTTGTGATTCGTTAAACTAATACATTTTTCCCTCCGCTCATAATCTAAAACAGTAATTTGGCTGTAAAATTAACAAACATAAGAAAGTTTTTTTTTTTACTAAATTAAAAAAAAAAAAAAAAATTGAATTATTACCACAATTTATATACATATTTTTTTAGGTTCTGTTAATACATAATAATTTGTTCGATGTGAACCCAATAATTATGTTTTATGACAAATTAGAACAGAAAATCGAATTGACGATTGCTAATATTATAATAATACAAAATGAAGATCTATACGATTTGAAATTTATTACATATTCTTATCATTTGAAACTAAAACAAACATCAAAATAGCTTATAGCATAAAAACTACGACAAATGCATCGATAAGTTTAATTTTTTTCCCACCAGGTTAATGTGAAACAAATGTATAACTTATTTGTGTCCACAGAATCGTTCAAAACAAATATTCAAATGTGAGTCACGAGCTCTGTTATAGTAATATAATATCGTTAATTGTTTTGTGTACGCGTTGTTTCGCAATAATTAATAAATCGATTATTTTAATTAAAGGAAATGGAAGTTAGAAGTGGCCAAGGCGTTCAGGACGAATCGAAATCCGAGTCTATTAAGAGTTCTAATTCAAATGTTTGGAGCTAAATATATGTTTTGTGGATTTCTACTGGCCATCGAAGAAATCATTTTAAGGTGATTAAAATAATTAATTAAATGATAATTAGGCCCGCAAGCGTTTAATAATTATACTTAGTAACGTGATTTTTATCTAGGATTTAGACGTTCTATAGGACATACTTTCTTTTCAGTCATCTAAGATGAGCACAACATACATATTTGATAATATATTTTGGAAGATTAGCATAATGAGGAATAGTTGCAGTATAACATATTTTTTATATTGATTTCCTTTTTATAATGGTTATTGGGCAGTAGTGGTTTTAAAACATGATTTTGGCATCGTTATTTTGGATATTTTTGTCGGTTTAGTTATATTTCAAAAAGGAAAGTAAAAAAAAAAAAATAGTAGGGAACGGTTATTATTTACTCTACTCATTTTCGTTGAAGTACAAGAGTATACATTTTAAATTTTGATTGGAGCGAAGAAGCTAGTGGTTTAATTATGGTATTAGTAAAGTTATTCTTTTTTTATTTTCTCTAAACACTTTTTAAGTATAATACATTTCATTCAACATTTTTTCCAAACACCTTCAATGATCAGAAATTGGCTTTAGACAGTACTTTAGATTTTACATAATTAATTTTCAAAATTCCCATTTGTTTTAATATTTGAAAATAAAATTACTTCAGATTTGAATTTAACGTCATAAACTAGAAAACGGTTTGAAATAAACTATGAATGTGACAATGGCATTCTTAAATTATGAGCTAAAAATGTAATACAATCATATTCACGTAAACATCTAATGGTCTTACATTTTATTTTTGTAATCAATTAGAGTTAGAATTTGTTTGAAAATCATTATTTTCACGTAAAGTTTTGATATATTTTTTTTTTTTTTGATCAAATTTTCATAAAAATATTTAATTCTCGTTCCGATAAAATTTTTGTATTTTTATTTTAATAGAGTTTTTCTATGAATCGCATAATTTTTTTTTTTTTCTGAAGGTTGGCCCAATGAAAATGTTTACAATCATTTGAAATCGGAACTGTAACATTGAAATGTATGACTATTATTCCCAAAAAACCGGCAGGATTCTTTTCGTCGTTACATAATGATTACATATTCAATTTATTGTTTCAAAGTTTGACACCAGCTTAATCGTGTGATCATATATGAAAATGGACATGGATTATTGTGTTATTAAATCGTTAAACGCGCTCGACAGATAAATGACGGTGTAATTAACTGAAGCGCCACTTAGAATTGTTTTACTTAATAAATTATTATAAATTTTTCTTAAAAATTCGATATGAGAGAGTTCCACCCACCCAAAAAGCGTTCGAATAGGTTTTGTTGAAAACGGGTTGTCGATTTTTTTTTCGTTTTTTTCACTGCCTTTAACGACAGTTAAATCTGTTACTGGCAGATCTTAAAGCGTGTAAGTAGATAGAAAAATGCGATCGATAACCGCGATCACTCTCATTTTGTTCGTAATTAATATTGGGCGTAATTATTTTTCCTAATTAATAATTTATATATATTATTGTTCAATTTGAAAACAGCAATCGAAAACGAGTTTAAACGGAATAATTGGCGTTTTCGCAGGATGTCTCAACCACTGTTCATCGGCGGATTATTGGCGTACTTCAACGCCGACGGTTCTAACAAGACGTTAGAATACGCATACGCGTGCGCGTCCGGTATTGTGTTCAGCATGTTGGCTTCGTTGGTCTTGAGACATTCGACCAGCATAGCGATCTCGGACTGTGGCATGAAAACACGCGTCGCTTGTTGTTCGGCAATATTTAGGAAGGTATATCCGGTTCAAGTATAAACCTCAATTGATTTTTATCTCAAAATTGATATACCAACTTTAATAAGGGTGTTTACACCTATAACAGGGTTGTTTAAGAAAATAAATAAAATACAGGACAAAAATATTTTTCGTATTATTTATATAATATATTATATATTTATGTTTTTGAATCGTGACAAGAGTATAATTTTTAAACTACCTAATATATATATATATATATATTAAATTCAAACTGAATTGATACTTTTTAAAATTTATTCAAATCCTTTGTTCATGCATATTGTATACTTAACTTTCTAAAAAAAAACTTGTTAATTCATTTTACGATTGTAATAACTGATCTAATGGTATCCTAAAGATTTCTAGCTTCTTACATTGTTTTATTCAATTTTGTTACATTTCGAAAATTTTAAATCAACAGCAAGTCAAAAACCGGGATTAATATGGGACAGACTTGAAATCACACGGGACAAAAAGCGTCCTGAGAGAAGTTTGTCAGGACAACAGAACAATCCCGTATAAAAAAGGACGTATGGTCACCCTGACCTATATAAGTTTGCTTTGGATTAGCGCTTTACACGCTACGTATAATGCGTTTCGTTAACACCAAAGTGGAACGTAATCTCGGTTTGGTCCAATTAATAGGATGTTTTACACTTCGGTCCCGCACGTGAAGTAGTTAAGTTACTCGCGCGCGCGTGTTATCGTACGAATTCGGACGCATAATAGAATATTATTGTAACAATAAAATCATAAAATCGTGTCAAAAGTCGTTTCGGTCTGATAAATTTCATTTATTTATTCATTTTCTCTCTTAACTATTGATTTTCAATTTTTTACCGTTATTTTCACTTTGAGAATATTTCCATCACTGTTGCTTTTTTATTATATTATAATAATCTGGAATCAGAGTTCACTGTTAGCAACCGAGTAAAATGATAATAATGTGTATGCTTTCATATTATTTATAACTATAATTAAGTTTAAACTTTAAAATCGAACTCGTGATGTAATTACGAACTATAAAACGTGTCTAAATAATTGTAAAAAAAAATATCGGCCAAAGTAAATGTAAACATGTAGTCGATATTAAATCATATGTGTATCCGAAGTTTAATAAAACCTAAAACTTACAAAAATAAATAATTTTTTTCACACATTTATGCAAAACGTTTTCATAATTTCAAAACCATTCGTAAAGTATGTTTACTGACTGACGCATAAGAGATATGGGAATCATTTCTTCAGTAAAACGATTCTGAGCAGAGCTTCAATTAATATGCGACAATAATAATTCTCGATTAATTTATATTTAACAATTTGTTTCATAATAATGTTGGGTACTCGATAATTGTGTGTGTTTGCGTGCGTCCGCGTGTAGGTGTGTGTGTGTGTGTGTGTGTGTGTGTGAGGTAATAAATATTTTTATAAAAATTTAAAAATCAATATAAGTCTAAATTTTTATACATTCATAAATCGTCAAACTTTCTATTATTGGTGTAATTTTCAATTTGGTGTTTTTAAGGAATCCAATGGGTTTTGAGCTATTTACAAATTTGGCTTTTTTGTCGTTAATATGGTCGAATTAAAATCGCTACTTTTTTCAAGTGTCTAGTAATAGTCCAACACTATTAGTTAATAACAAAGCAGTCCATATCTATTTTTATTTATAGTAAATTATTTATTGCGTTTAATATTTATAGTAATTTTTCCATGCAATTTCCGGTTTTTTTTTTTTTTCAATCAAAATCTTGATTTCAAATATATTATGTTTATTTAGAAAATACACTTAAAAAAAAAAAAAAAATATTGCTGAAAACAAAAACATAATTAAAATCAAATTATAATTTTATAAATAAAAAAAAAAGCTTCGACAATTATTATTAAAATGAAAAAGCCGGACATACTTCGCGCGACGGGTAGGATTCTATTGACGGGTGTATTGAATTTCAAAGAAACAATATATCGTTTCTTCAATAAAACGATTCTGAACGATGGAAGTTAATAATATAAAAAATAAACGAGAAGAAAAATGTTGTTAGAAAAATGTCCAAAATTTTTTTTCACATTTTCAAAATTTTCTTACGCCAAAATCTTTCTTATATGATTTTCTATCTAAATTTAAATTTTCACATAGTTCGGATCAAAAAATGATGGTTTCCGAGTCGTTATTGTCAAATTTTGGGTAGTTTTTTCCCAAAAAAAAAAATTGAAGAATTGAGAAATTCAAAAAATGACCTCTCTAAAGTACAGTCTAGAGACAAATCCGGTTTCGAAAAAATATTGATCGAAACTTTTGGACAAGTATTTCTATACGAAAAGTTGTACACAGAAAAAAAAAAAAAATTAAAATAAACATCATTGTAAAAACACTAGCTTCTTCACTTCGTTCAGAATCTAAAAATAGGTAAAAAAAAGCAAAATAAAGTTTCGTGGAGTTTATTTTATGTAGCATAAATCGAATAGAGTATGGTTTACGAAAACCAAAAAGAAAAAAGTAAATGCCTACAGAGAACCCGGTTACGACTGTTATAAAAAAATGACATTTTAAAAGCAAAACCATTCGGAACAAAAATAATCTTCTAGTCGAGACTATGCATTGAATTTTGCAATTAATCTATTTTTTTTATTCATTTCAGTTAGATTAATATTTACAGTTATGAATGAATCTTAAAAAAGCCGGACATACTTCGCACGGTGGGTGTACATTGCACGACGGGTGGTATTCTCTTGACGGGCGTATTAAATTTTAAAGAAACGATAAATCAATTCTTCAGTAAAACGATTCTGAACGAAGGAAGTTAATAATATATGAAAAAAAAAAAATGTTCGAAAAATGTCCAAAATTTTTTTTCACATTTTCAAAATTTTCTTAAGCCCAAATCTTTTTTTTATAGGATTTTCTATCTATGTTTAAATTTTCATAATATTCGGATCAAAAAATGATGGTTTTCGAGTCATTTTTGTCCAATTTTCGGTAGTTTTTTCCATGACCTCTCTAAAGTACAATCTAGAGGCGAATCGGGTTTCAAAAAGTTATTGATCGAAACTTTTGGACAAGTATTTCTATACGAAAAGTTGTACACAGA
>JAIPRM010005836.1:0-14716 GCA_025469315.1 Stegophylla sp. TES_Ste_2020 | reverse complement strand
TTTTTTGAATCACCATTTGCTTCTAAATGGTACTTTTAAGAGGTAATTTTTCGAAATTCTCAATTGTATATAAAACCAGTGTGCCAGTTAAAATACATAGAACATTACAGTACTACTACAAATTATATAATTTGAATTGGGTTTTATAATATAATCTATGCTATTATACACATACATTATATTTTTCATAAAATTATTTTTTCTTAAAAATTATAATTCAAATATTTTGGCGGCACCCTAAGGTGCCGCGTCACCCCGGTTGGGAATCACTGCTTTATATATTATAATTGGTAAAAATATATAAATAAACCCAAACAAAGCTATAATATAGGTATTTTTATTTTTTAGCCTACGTAGACAAACACAATATCAGCATAAATGAGTAAATATCTATTGACTTATATCCATCTATTTGTACATTCTATTATTTTCCCATCACATTAATTTATAAATTGATTATTATCAACATTGTCAGTTTTTTGGGTCAGTTGACGTGCACCATGCAGTCGAAACCTATCGCGACTAGTTTGGGCTACACCTAGGGATGGCAACGTTATATCAATATGTAGGCTCAATATATCAATAATTTTCATTTAATATAATTCTTCGATAAATATCAACTATTGAAAAAGTAATTAGATATATTTGGATTATCATGAACCGCAAAATCAGGTCCACAACATGAACAATTTTTTTAATATTATTATAAAAATTATATTTAATATTGTATAAAATAGTCATGAAACTTACTGATAGATCTATCCCCATACTTTTACTAAAGACATTCTAAAGCCCCGTCCACACCAAGGAAACACATGTTTACGACATTGTCGGTGACAAATTTCATGAAATTTATTTAAAATATTGTTGCCA
Organism: Stegophylla sp. TES_Ste_2020; assembly: GCA_025469315.1. NCBI lineage: Eukaryota > Metazoa > Arthropoda > Insecta > Hemiptera > Aphididae > Stegophylla > Stegophylla sp. TES_Ste_2020. The sequence goes on along the minus strand of JAIPRM010005836.1, from coordinate 13,843 downwards.
TAATTGTTACAAATCTTGTCAGTGACAAAATTTTGGTATCGGCTGAGTAGCGGTAAACTTCAAAGTATATTTATTGACATTGTCGTAGACAATGTATTGGTATGTCCCGACTATTAGACTTTTCTTAAAAATGTTTATTACAAGTTTTAATATTGCTTTTGCTCTACAATTTTTATATTTTCATTAATTATTTTATGTTCAGACTAGTCAAGAGTTTTGACGTGAACCTATTTGTTTAAATTTATATTTAATTACATTCGAATTAACTAATTTTATTCACTTTTAATATATAGCAGTATTTACTATTAATATATTAGCGATCGTTAAGTCATTATTGAACTACATTTCGGTAAAGAATTAATGTTTTATAAATTTGTTGCTCTCTGGACGCATGTGTTTTTAATATATGTTGGAAACTTTGTTGATAACATTCTATCATATTTTGTCCACAACAATGTTTCTTGTTTTGTTTTTTGGTCTGGACAGACCTTAACATATATTATTATTAAGCTTTGGATCAAAGAATATAAATTATTGCCATCAGCTGCTTCAGTGCTGCTATAGCATAAATAAATAACTATTGAATAAAAACTCAAAAGGCCAGACTGAGCAGACTGATCTATTTTGAGAAATTGCATTTTAATTATACCAATATAAATCATAGTAATAATGAATCACCAAAAATAAAACTTATATTTGCATAGTAAAAGTCCAACATTTTAAACATTTTTAACAGAAATTTCAATTTTGGTTTTATTCATGAAATGAATAATATTAATATTATATTATTATAATATAATATTCATTCAGCATTATTCAAAATTTAAAAAGATCAATTTTGATATTTCACATGATAATACTTGTTTTTATCAATACTCTATATCGATATTAACTGGAAATATCGATATTTTTAACACAATGTATATAGATATTGATAAATTTCACCGATATATCATTGTCTGGATGATTTTTGCCATCTCTGCCTACACCTACTGAAAAACGCCACCGCCGCTAGTGTGTCAATTTATCTAATCTTTTGTTAAATTTCTATAATTGAATATGATGATTTTAGAATTTAGTTCATTTTTATTCTGTTTGTGTAAAAAAATATCTGACGTAAATATGTTCTTTTTACATTTAAAGGGCATCAAACCTAAGTTCGCCTAGGTTTGTTTAAACCGGGTCTGTATATGAGGTTCATTAGTTTCTGTGAAAATATTATTTGTTAACAAATTATCCCAAATATATATGTGTATAAACTTAAGATTCAAATACCTGAATAATTTTATTTATTTTTTTTTAATTAAACCATTGAAATATATATTTATATAAATATATTATATATTTTTTTAGGTTATCTTGACTACATCTGATAATGGTGTTTATATAGCGACGACTGAAAAAAAAGAGATAAAACGTAAAGCAGATCAATTACATTTACAAATGTTATATAATAAAGATATATTACAAAAAATTAAAGAGTATAAGCCATTAGAATTGGTAGCTGTTGAATTAAATGGCGAATGGTAATTTATTAGATATATTTAACTTTTCTAACATTACTTTTGTATAAGTTGAAAATCAACATAATAATTATTTAAAATTTAATTAAATATGTATTTTTAAGGATTCAAAAATGTTAGTTCAATTTTATTATTTAAAAGTTTGAATATGTATGAAACTGGTAATTTTCAAGTAAAATAGCAGGTTTTTTTCAATCTAAATCATGTACAATTTATTATTTAATTTCTTTGTCTAATAGACATTTTTTTATCAAAAAATCTTCACATGTTTTCTACCTGTGATAAAAAAATGTTAAAAGTTAATTTTAATTGCTCAAGTGATAATCCAAATAATGGCAGCTATCTTTCCTTGTCATTTTGTAACATTCAATTTTTTGATTTTAAGATGGAAAATTGTATACTAATTTAGTTATTCATATCTAGATTTATTTATTATATTTACATTTTTGTTAAAATTATCAACTATAATAATTAACTAAAAATAATTATAATTCTTTTAGGTAATGAATTAAATATTAATTAAACATACTCATAATTAGAGAGCGGATTTTCTATGCAAAAACATGTTTTTAATGTATGTATACACAACCCCGAGAGTAAGAAATGTCAATGATTCACTGTGCAGAGACTGATTACAAAGTTTAATTTTGAATTTAAATGCATATTTTGATTTTGGAAGATAAAATGTCATAGTTATACAATTTTTTTGTGTATTTGACTAATTATAAATATATGTATTGAAATATTTCCAGTAATTTAAAAAAATATGTACATTAAATACACATTGTGATTAATAACTGTTTTAATCACGATATTTAAATTACGTGATTGCCATTTTTTTTTTAATAATAATAAAAATATATTGATATATAACATTTTTGCATATTTTCCTAATATTTTTAAAGAATATTACGTGCACTTATTCAAATTTTTAAGAGAATATAAGCATCTTATTTTGATCGTTTTAAGAGAATATAAATCACGCTTCACTTATAATAAAACTTATTATTATCAGGGCTCTGATGTTTTTGCATTTATATTTACATAGATACAATTTGGTAATTACAGTATCGCTTTTGACTGCTGCCCAAATACATTTCTCAAGGCTGCGACATGCCTTATCAGTTATCACAGATTACACGGACTTTCATTTATATGTTACGTTGAATTCGACAACCCAAACACAATATTCGGGTATTCAATGTTACAACTCGACTCGAAAAAAATTATATAAAATACGCTACTCACCCAACTACTCAACAACACTAATGAATAACAGTAGTTATTTGTTACACACATCTAACCTACTGTTTTGTATTTATATTATTAATTTCCTTTGTTCAGAATCGTTTTATTGAAGAAATGTTTTCTCGTTTCTTTAAAATTCAATCATCTGTCAAGAGAATCCTATCCGACGTGCAAAGAACACCCCGACGAGCAAAGTACACACTCTTTATAAGTTCGATGCTGCAAACTAAAATATACACTCATAAATAGTTACTGAATTAATCAATTTTTAACATTTTGTATTTGTTCATGTTATGTTTATTACATTCTATGTTAACATCTCATAATACAAATATGGTGTCTAGTGCCCTAACTTTAGCCAAGGGGAGTGATAGATACGAGTTACAACACTACTCGGAAAGCTATGATTGTTGTACATTTTTGAATTGTTATATTTTATTTTTTACTGTTAGCGACACAGTATACACGAGTACTACGTATTTTATAGTTAATGTTGGTTTTTGATTATTTCTATTGTTTATTTTATTATGGCGTTAATATTTTATTGTAGATTAAAATTATTTATGGAATATATGACGTCATAGTAACTTAGTAAAATCGATCTTTTCTTGAAAAGATGTCTTCGTGAAATGGAAACGCCAGTTTTTCACTTTGTGAGATGCTATAACATTTCACCAAATGGTCATCTTTTTGTGAAATGATAACTCTGATTTGACATCATTAAATTTTTTTCGCAATGTGGTCAACTTGGATGAACTGAAATAATCAAACATAAAAAATTATCATTTGTAGATTAAAATAAAAGGCCTGGTCTAAACTTATTATCAAGAAATGACAATCTAAATTGATAAGTTTTGCTGTTTTGTTTTCTAGGTATCGGGGAAGATTGGTATCCTATAATGAGTTTCAAGAAGATGATACTAGAGTGGAGTTGATCGATGTTGGATTAGTTCATCTCACTAAGTTATCAAATGTATTCACAGTTCCTGATTATTTTTTATACGAACCATTAGTATGAAAAATTAATTATGCCTCTTAAAATGTCAATTATATTCATGTTTATTACATTTCAGGTGTTATCAATTAAATTTAAGAACTTCATTCCAAACACAAGAAAGTTGAAAATTAGACCTCTTTTGTCTGAAAGTGTAAATATAGTTATAATGAATAATAATTGATGATTTTAATAGTTTTTAATGTATTTAAATTATTAAATTTCTTAGTTGCTGAATGAAGGTGTTGTTTTGGTTGATGTAGATTTAGAATCGGTTAACATCCAACAAGAAAAAAAAGTGGAGAATAAAAAGGAGTAAGTTATTCATTTTAGTGTTTTTATCGATAACAAAAACAATAAATTTATGTTTTGAAAACATACTTTTATTAATATTGTTGGACATAAGAATGGTTTGCCAATAATATATGCATATAATGCTATGTTAATTTCTATAGGTATCTATTATAATATTCATTATATAAATATTAATTAAAAACTGGTATTTTATCCTGGCCTTCATTTGGAATGTGGTTCATTGAATAACTAAATATTTTTGAGAAAATTTTACTTTGAATTTTGAGCTTGGTTGTAGTGCAATACTATTTATAGATTTTGAAGTGAATATATATATTTTTAAAACTAAATGCAGATATATCAATTTCATAATGGAATGTTTTAACACTGTCTTAACTTTTACACTATTTTGTAGTGTAACTTGATGTCTTCTGATTGTATTTAGAATACTACAACCAAATTCTGATTTCATTAAACTGCTGGTTGAATCATTACATTAGACAAGTATTTCTCTAATTAAAAGTGTACACAAAAAATTAACTAAACATTATAAAAACAGCATTTTTGCACCATTCAGAAGCTAAAAATATTGCATACATTCAATTTACTATAGTCAGTTCACCAGTAGTTGTTGTCCCACTCAATTGATGAAAATTGGTTATGGCCGTGCATGTAGAGTACTTTAGTGCACTTTAGAGCATTAGTGGGGATCATCACTACTGTATATGTTGTATATTATATAATATATATACTATTAATATTATTTTAAGTATATATTAAATAGTATATTATATAATATTAATAATAAAAGGTTCTCGGCCCATTACCTTGCTGCTCGCGGCCCATAGGTTGGACTATACAATATTGTAATAATGTGATTTACAAGATTTAATCCAGATTTTTATACTTGCTCAATTCTGAAAAAATTATTACCATTTTGGCATTACTTAGATATTTGGATGGGTACTGATTTTGATCTTAGACAAATTAAAATATATAAATAGGTTTTTTTAGGACCTAACCTAACTGTATTTATTTTTTTTAAATAGGTACAGCATTTTGAAAATTTTGGGAATTTCACATTTTTTGTTCATTTTTATGTAATAGAATATTTGATTTTTAGTATAAAGACTTCAAAATTTAATATGATCTCGCTGAAACTTATGTCTAATTGACCTAAAAAATCTCGAAAATCATGAGTCATATTTTTTCTCTATTACTGTTTGAATATAATCTGGAGGTTGAATTTTGACAAAATTCGTTAGTTTTAGCTAAAATTATGTACTTAACATACATTAAAGAAAATTGGTATGATCAATCTTTTTGAAAATTGGTACCTAAGTGAAGAATTTCATTGTTAATATTCTGGTGCAATAAAATTTCATACTGACAAATAATTTAATATTTTACAAGGGTTTGGCTGTAAAAAAATCGATGAGAGTGCAGACAAAGGTAGATAATGATTTTGCTTATCTTACTTATTTTTTCAATACTATTATATATGATATACTCCGCGCTATGAGAGACCGCCAGTCCGCCACCAATACAATTTGTTATCATGAAACTATTTTTCCAGGACATAATTATTGTTTTTATTTATAGACTATGGCAATAGTGTTTGCTGAGTAATTAGCGTTAAATATTTATTAATTAATAGTTACATACTATTCAGTTTCTGTGTATATAATAATATAATATTCACCAAGAAAATTATTTTATTTATTTAACTATTGGACCTTGATGATGCTCATATTTAGGCATAAAATATATATTTTGGGTACATATAAAACGTCATGTCATCATACTTAATTCTTTTTTTTTGTATGACATTTGTACAGCGCTTGTCTGTCATGGTGGAGCATACGCGAAAATGTACAAGTTTTTTAAATTATTAATTTTCTTTGTTCAGAATCGTATTATTGAAGAAATTATCTGTCGTTTTTTTAGAATTCAATACTCCCATCAAGTGTTTTTGACATTAGGTACGAAGAACACCCCGACGTGTGAAGTACACACTTCTTTTTTTTATGTGATGGGTGCTATTACATCTAGCAAGATACTTATTACCAATTTTCTTTTTTTTATAATTTTATTATACTGAATGAAGCGAAGAAGCTTATGTTTTAACAATGATGTTTATTATTATTATTTTTATTTTTTGTTTTTCTGTAAACGCTTTTTTTCAAATTGAAATAATATTCAAAGTAATAATCAGTAACATTTTATATCCAAAATCACACCTCTATAGTACTTTTGAGAGGTCATTTTTTAAATTTTCTCATAATTTTGGAAATTACAGAAATAGGTAAAAAAAAAAAAAACGTATGTTAAATCATCTAAAAATAAACATCATTGTAAAAATACTAGCTTTTCTGCTTCACTCAGAATTTCAAATCCACAAAGTTAATGAAATTTTTAATGTCATAGACTTAAAATTTTGATTTTTATCGATTTTTTTAAACAAACATGAGACCGAAATAAGAGAATTTGGGGTTTTAACCCCCAAAATCCATTAAAGCCTTTAGATTTTTTATTAAATGCTTAAGGTTAATCCTTTAAGGGGGAAGAGCTAAATGAAACAAACATGTTAGCCTAACAATTTTTTATTTTTATCTGGATATTGGTCAATTATAAGGCGTGTATAACTAAGAAAATCAAAGTGTTCTGCAAAAATCTTAGAAAACGTTAATTTTTCTATCATTAAAAAAAGGTTAAGAACCACTGGTATGGATAAAACATACTTCGCTACACAGGCATTTTTCTTCGCTTCTTAGATTTTAGATATTCTTGGTGGGTGGGTTGAATTTTAAAGAACTCTACTTCATTTTTCATTTCAATAAATTACTTTACTTAACATATCAATATATTTGAAAAAATTATTAAATTATTTGTGAACTTGTGAACTTAAGAACGAGAATTAAAATCATAAAAAACTAATGGGTAAACCTTTATTAGAAGTTTAAGCACCAATATTTAAACAAAGATCAGATTTACAAATTGCTATTTTAATTATTTTTTTTATGAATATGTCTTTAAATTTAAATTTTAAGTTGGGTCCTCCTTAAAAAAAAAAATTGCTTTATTGTCTAAGTATAATGCTGTTTTAATATGAATTTTGAACTATAGTTATTGCATTTATCAAATCTCTGGGACACTATCTATCATTTAAAATATTTTTGTTTTGGAAATAAAAACTAGCCATAATGTTCTGATGTATCAAATATAATTATATTGTGCATATTTTTTCCAATTAAGTGTGCCTTTCATTATGATAGTTATAAAATTATTTATTATTCTTAAATAATACAATAATAAAATGTTTTTTTTTTTTGAAAATTTTTTAATTATTTAATATATTACTTGAATTTTTTTACAGCTTTAAATTTGATAATGGGTCAAACATTACTGGCATAAAAAATAAGGCTATTGCCAATGGATCAGGGTAATGATATTTTTTTTTTAATAAAGGCAATAATTGTTGAATTTTGTGAACCAAATTTATATCTTTTATTTTATTTTCAGAATGTGTCTGAGTAATGGATCTAATAGTTTCTTAGCTCAGGAAAAACAGTTGAATGAATCTTTACTGTTAAAAAATGGAGATAACTGTATTATTACATATTTTGATAGTGTTAATGTTGTTTATGTGGTCAAAGCATTAAAAAGTATAACAGATAATAGTTACAATTTCTGTAATTCAGACATTGTGTCAAAGACTGCTAATAGTACTGGTTAGTTAAAAAATTAAGATTATTTTTTATTTATTATTATTTTAAAAATAATTCTACCCATATAAGGGTCAAAAGTAGTGAGTTCAATGAAAATTGTTATTTAAGGCACAATATATTGAATGCTTATTTAATCAACAGCAAAGAAACTACTAAGATTATAAGATTATATTATTTTATTTCTAATAAAAATCATTTATTTGTTGAACATATTAATTTTGAATCCCACTTACACCTGTGACATACACAAACACATAACATTTAGTGCTGATTTTATGAACACTGTTAATCTCAGTTAACTGACTGTAATTATGATTATCATTCTTAACTGGGGCCTTTGCGATTTCCTAATCAGGTTTTTATAACCTCTGTTAAATCGTGATTAAGAGCTAACTGCCTGATTTGGGCTGATTAATCATGTTGATCGCAGTTAAGTATTCTTATCTACAATCAGTGATCACAAAAAGTGCGTTATATAATGTTTTATATAAATTATTTGACTAATACTCAAATATATAATTATAAATAATTTACAAATATATATTTATAAACATGGCATCGTGCTCGAAACCTTGTTCTCCTCCATTTTACTTTTGATAATGAAGATGAGTTTTTTATTTTCACTCCTGTTGCATCACATCTTCATTGACTCTTCTACACTATAGTGCTCAGTTATTCTAGTCTATTTAAAATGAGATAATGGCTTGGCAGCGACCAATTTTTTTCTGGCAGCAGTTCCTCCACTAGTATAGATCTCGCCGTGACCGAGGCTCCAGTAGCACTGTGCACGAAACACGCCTCAATCAGCAACTTAGAAACCGGATTTTCTTAACCTATCCTGATTATATTGATTCCTTAAAGAAGTCATTTTTAAAATTTCTCAATTATTATTATCATTATTATTTTTTTTATAATTATTTTGACCATCATTTTAAAATTGTGATTTATTTTGTATTTAAATTTTTTTTATAATTTGACGACTTTTTTAAAATTTTTGTGATATATATTTTTATAATTGTCTTATGTAAAAATTATCTTAATTTATTATGTGATTTATTTTACATTTAAATTTTTTATTATTATTTTTGAGTTTTAAGTTGCTGGTTGAAACATTTGGGCAAGTATTTCTGTACAAAAATGTGTACACAAAAAATAAAATAAAAAAAACATACTAAAAAATCTAAAAAAATATATATAATACATTTAAATATTGAAAATTGTTAAAGACTGTCAATTGACAACATTTTGACATGTCAAATATAGTATAGTGTATGGTAGTATAGTATTTATAATTATTGTCTTATATTTCTATTTATTTATGATTTTATAAGTTTATATTTTTAATATGTTTTATTATATTCTATATTTTTATGGTTAGATAAAATCAAACATGATGTGGATATTGGAGTGGGTGATATGGTCAAAGTTTTCTCATTGCAGAAGAAATGCTTTTGTAGAGCAATTATATTGAAATACCTAGGAACATATTTTATTGTTCAATTGGTTGATTTTGGAGATACGGAAAATATTTCAGTTGATGCAACATATCAACTGGCTAATGAATTACTAAAGGTTTTATTTATTTATTTCATTATGTACCACTTATGAATCTCCATAGTGTCATTGATAAATACATTGTCTAGAAAGCCCACAGCTTGTATTAATGTTTATCATGGAAATTGAATGGTATTGGGTGGCACTAATGTTGTCACATTGGAACTAATACAATAACATAAGTGCTACCCAACGGTGCCTTTTAGTTTTTATGCAAAGTATTTATCCACATGTTTGCCCCCCATACACTCTAGTATCTATAACTTATGATGGTATCTATGCTACATCTATAAAGTGGTCAATATTTTAATCCATGTAAGTGTCCATTGTATAGATTAGTGGTTCTCAAACTTTTTTGTGCACCTCCCATAAGTATTATAAATCTGTTTAATTTCTAATGACTGAAAATAGAACTATCTACAATTTCAATAAATTTATTTTTAATGACAAGAGCACCACGCAGCTGTCTGTGTGTCATTATGTAGTTCTCAGCAGATAGTATATACTGTACAACAGTTTAAGAACCGCTATAATATAGCATTGTAGTCTTGATTCAAACTTGCGCTTTTGTTATAATAATGTTAAGGTAAATCATAATAAATTTTTTTTAAAAATAAATATAAAGTTATTTTATAAAATAATAATAATTTTGTAAATTCAATTAAGTAAATATTAATTTTTATTTCTGTATTTTTAGCCTGGATTTGCAATCAAAATAGGAATATGTAGTAGTATAATACAAAATTATCAAAACAAAGAAAAAATAAAAGATATGTTTTCAAAGTTTATTGAAGAAAAAAAAATTTTTGTGATTGTATGTGTAAAGTATTATTATTTTAATATTTTTAACAATTAAAAAATTACTACAAAACTTGGAAATATTAGATTATCTGTTACCTTAAAATATGCTTAAGATAAAAATTAATTGATTTTAATTATAGTTACTGAATATAATTGTTAAATAAGTTATATTTTTAAGAGAATTGTTATTAAAGTTTTTAAATATTTAAGTTATCTATTTAGGTTTCATTAAGGGTGATGCATATTAAATGTTTTGCCTATCTATGATCTAATTAAATTAAAAACCTTGTAAACGAACAACTACTTAAGCATAACATTATGAGAACCCGGGTTAATAAGAAATAAAGGTTGCCAACATATTTGCCAGTGGCCACTTAATATTTTCCCAACTGTATATTTTTCAGAACAAGATGTATGTTAATGTTTTATCAATATACCAGGTATGTTCAAATAATACCAGGACTAACATTTTTAAAAAAAATTTGATGTTATTATTAATATAATTATATCTAAATGAACTAGAGATAATTTCCAGTATTTTAGTGTGCTCTCAATGGTCTTGCCACTACCTTTATACATCTTCCAAAGCCATGGCCTTTGGCTCTTCTACTGTTTTGGATTAGGTGAATTTGTGGTGTACCATTGCAATGATTGGTCTTCAATTTTGAAATAATACCCATATACCTATTCAGTCATAATAATTGATTTTATAAAATTTGAATCGGTAGAAACTTCATTTGTTTAGTTCTAAGCACACTTCAATGTGATATTCTAGTCTGTCCTCCGTTAACAATTTTGTCATTCATTTTGCGGTCACCCATTTCATCTATTAAAATAATTGGAGGATAAAAGCCAATTTTTACACTAGATTTATTGTTTACTTTCGGTAATTTCTATTTTTTTCTTCAATACTAGCAATAATTTAATCTGATTACAAAGTTGATGGATGCTCATAATGATGGCCATATTTAATGGATACGCAACTTCTTTTAAAATGTTAAACTGGTCAAAAGTTACATAGCAACTTCATGAAACATTAAAAAGAGTAAATTTTATAAATTCAATAACTATCATAAAAGTTTTATGATTTTAAAACTAAATTGTATTGAAAAAAAATAAAAATAATCATTGTAAAATTGTTTGTTTGAATGCATAACATTGAAAGCACATGAAAATGATTAATTTGAGATACCAATGAATAATTAATGATAATATTAAGTTTTTTTTTTTTAGTTTTAATCCTGGTATTATTTGATCACACCTCATATATAACTTAATACTTGCATGTTTTCTTATAAATATATTTAAAATATGTGTTATTAAACAAAATTTAATTAATTAGAAGTTTGATTGTTTATCATGATAAAAATGTCATTTAAAAAAGTATATATTTCCAGTAGTAATTTTTTTATTTTCTTTAAATATTTTAAATTCAGTATCTTAGTTTTTTATTTTAAATTATTTTAAGGAATATAATGAAGGAGCTGCTAATTGTTTAAACAGTGTGAAACTGAAAGATTTAAATGGATCATATATTAATTATGATGACTATCTAAAAAATAATAGTTTATCAATAGAAGATACTTCCACTACAAAGACTCAAGAATTAAATTGCGTCAATGGTATTGAAAATATTTCAAAATGTTTAGTAAGTGAAAATTTATATACTCATTTCAGTTTCTAAATAAACTACTGTGTAAACTAGAATGACAAATTTATGTTTGTGTTACAATTCCTCAATCCTAAATATATTTTTATGTATTTCATTTTAAATGATTGTACTATAATTATATATTATTTAGTGAAAACTGAGAAGTGTTTCTAGTTCATTATTTATTGTTCATCTTAAACTATTTGGAAGCATATTTTTGCATTATATAATCCTAAAAATAACAGGGATTTTATAATTTTGGAATTTTTAAAATTTTAGAAATACATTAAACTTATCCATAACAGTTTTTTTAGTCTTCCTTATTAAATTTTTTTTTTCAGGCTACACTTGTCTATCTAATTTTCTGCTACTAAGAAAATTTTGAATGTTGAATTTATTATATAGTCTTTGTAAATCATCTTTCGAAAACTAGATTAACATTATATGTGGGTCTATAGATTGTCCTCAATATTTTCTTTCCAAAATGGCTAACTTTCCTTTATCACCCTTTGTGCTAACCCATGTCTCGTATTTATACATCATCACGGAATGCAAATAAATTGTATATAAACCTCTTCTTTGTTCATCTAGTCAGTAGTTTTCTGTAAGAAAATCTCTTTCATTGCATAATAGCCTTTATCAGCTGAACTTAATCTTGCATGTTATTTTCTTCATTAATATAATCCCCTAGATATAAAGGCACACAATTATTTTAAAAATGAAAAGAAAAAAATTTTGTTAATTTTTTGAAAATTTTTTTAACATACAAATTTTTATTTTTAGTAAAATAATCTCTTTTTCTTTACTTTATTGATTAGATAATAAGAAGGTAATTATAGTAAAGACAGGAGAAGACGGAAAATATATAAAAATAAATTAAGTGTAGGAAAGAAAACTGGTCAGACCATGGATATTTTTTCATTATTTGTTTTATATATATTTAACAACTATTTGGTGACTATGGTTCAATGATAATTATTTTTATGTATGTTTTAGAGAAATTCTGACGAACATATTATTAATGGCTATGAAGTGATATCAAAAAAAACTAATTCTTTTAACAAATCTGGTATATCATCCTTTGGTAAGAATATTTTAAAAAAATTAAATTTTTCCATTAGTTTTATTAAATTGCATATCTTTTATTGAATTAGGTAATTCAAAGAGTGTTGAAAAAAATGAATTAAACAGTTCACAGACATTTTCAATTAATGATTTTCAAAATGTTAAATTAGAAAATGGTGATTGTTGTTTTATTAGTTATTTTGAAAATTTTGACAACATTTATGTGTGTAATGCGGTAAAGAATAATAATAGATATGATGCACATAATTATCATATTATTGAAGAAACTGCTGTACTTTCTAAAAGTTAGTTCTGAATCAAATTATTTCTTTTATCTATTTATTAGGAATAATCATGTCTTAATGCTTATATTGTTTTATGGTACAATTAAGTAGTACTAACCCATAGTTAAGTTTTAAGGGATAAAAAAGCAACAGGTGTTGATGGTATCCCAGCAGAAATATTGAAGAGTTTGGATGGCAAAACGAAAAAATCCTTATTTAAATTAATTTCCAACGCTTATGAACACGGCAGTCTTCCCCCGGATTTCATCCAAAGTAGAACCATCACAATACCCAAAAAAGGAAATGCTACGGAATGCTCAAATTATAGAACAATTGCTCTGCTCTCACACGCCTCCAAAATTCTTCTAAACATTGTTAAAAACAGACTGAAAAGAAGAATAGACGCTCATTTACACGAAGACCAATTTGGATTCAGAAGTCAAAGAGGCACCAGAGAAGCAATCTTAGCATTGAGACAGATTTTAGAAAGAAGAATAGATGTCAATGAAGATACTTACCTGGCCTTTGTTGACCTTGAAAAGGCCTTTGACAAGGTAGATTGGAGTATACTATTTGAAACATTAAGAAATGCTGGCATTGATTGGAAAGACAGGAGATTTATTCTTAATCTGTACAAATCCCAATCTACTATAATAGATGTCAACGGTTGTAAAAAAGAAGCGAATATCAGACAGGGTGTT